>JAODAL010005277.1:0-145734 GCA_025379985.1 Phyllomedusa bahiana
CGGGTGCTTATACATAGTGTAGTTTTTGGTGCATTTTACTTGCAGAAATTCACTAAAAAACAGACCGTGTGAAAGCACCCAAAGGTGGATTAACAAGGTAATACAACAGAGAATGGATTGAAGTTGTGCAAGTATGCTTTATTTAACGTGGTTTCTCCAACTGGTTGAACTGGTATTTTATCCAATGTGCAGTTTTTTATCTTAAGTTCCCCTCTAGAAAGGGGGGAGTTGAGCTTCTGGTCATCAGTTTTCTGCGTAGAAAAGAATCGGATAAAAAACAAATATGGATTTTGCAAAGGGTTTTTTAAACTAATGGGACTTATATGTTGATTTGAAACTCAAAGAAACCAGTAGATTCATCTGACAGCAGTCGCATGACACTCAGACCAAGGCAAAACCAACCTTTTTTAAACGAAGAAAGCCGCAACAAAGAAAAAGTAAATAATTTGGTTTTTAAATTATCATCGAAAATTTTGCAAAAAAGAGCTAAACAACCGAACAAAGGATTTAAATTTCGTCCCCAAAAGAAGAAAAGGACATTTTTTGGTTTTTAAAAAAAGGCTTTTATTTTTCCCCAGAAAAATAAATTGCGCATGATGTTCGGGAAGAGGGCTGGCACTGCGGTAGAACTAAAAAATTAAAATAAAAAAAAACTTATGTTCCCGATTAGCGCCCACCCTCGTATTTTCGAACAACTTGTCAAAAAAGAAATCAAAGAGAAATGGGAAAAAGGGTTGCCTAAAGGAAAACCAAGCGCCCCAAACCCTTTTACGGGACCAACGCACACCCTTAACGTTTTGAAAAAAAGACGATCAAATTACAAAAACCGGCTATAAGGGCGGGCGGGGCTTTCTCGAAAAGGGACCAAAATCTTACGAAGCCAAAAAACAACTTAATGACCGGGACAGTATACAATTGGTTCAGACAACCCACCCCAAAAAATCAAAAAATGTTGACAGGTATTAAAAGGGAAGCAAAAGAATTAGGAGTATAGATAATTAAAAACCCACCCTAACAGTCCCATCCCCGAGCCCCCTTTTGTCCTAGTGCCCAAAATTTCACAAAAGGTTGCAAGACCCCCGGGACACCAATTGTCTCGGGAAATTTGGGGTCAGTTTTCCCCGTACCCTTTACATTGATGAATTTTTTACAGCCATAGGAAAAAACCTACCGAGGCCTAAAGGATACAAAAATTTCCCTTGGGCAGAAACAACCGACGAAGTGACTAAAACACTATACTAGCCCTTAGATTTTAAAAGCGTAAACAAATGTCCCCACACAAAGGGCAAGCAAATTTTAAGAAATCAAAAAAAATAACCTAATCTTACCAACAGGTATAAAACTCTGATGGCTTTGCTTGAAATTTATGTTCATAAACTATTCCGTTTTGGCAGGGAGTTTTATATACAAAAAAAAGGGGAAATCGGGGGGCTCCATCGCCCCAGGTTTTTGCAAACATATATGTTAACATTTAAAGTCAGAATCATCCACGGGCCATTTCCCGTGTATCGGCCATTGGTCAAGATACGTGGATATATTTTTTGTGTAGGGCGGGGAAAATATGGAACAACTAACATTTTTTTATGTCTTCCATTAAAAAAGACCATCCACTCTAGAATTCACTCTAACTTATAAGTATCATTAAAAATTTCAGATGTAACAGCAAAAAAAAATGGAAAATTAAAGCCACTTTATATAAAAAGGAAATGGACGGGCATATTTACAAAAATGAAGCTTCAGGCTCCGGTTAAAAACCAATTCCGAAAGGAATTTTCATGAGATTAAGGCGCACTGATTTCAATAGCGAGCATAAAATAAACAGCAAAGATAGAAAATTTCCGATAGGGGGACCCTGAAGGGTTAACAAAAACAGCAAATGAAGTTTTCTAAGAAAAAAAAAAGGGAACCTCTAAGCAAACCAAAAAAAACTAAAAAAAAATAGAATAAAGTTTTCCCATCGTATATGATACCATGCTAAGTTAAATTTGAAACCCCCTAACAAAACTTGGGAAAAACTACAAGTACCCACATTGGAAGATTTTCAAAAACAAACCTCAATTTTTCTACCCAAAGGTAAGACGTTAGAAAATTTATAGACATTCCGACTAAAAAAACACTAAAAAGGGCAGGGATAATTTTTTACTAAAAAAGGGCACATTTCCCCGCCTCAATTGCCAAAAATTTCTCTGCATAAAGAGGTGATACAATGAACCCCCCTACAAGGGGTATCCCATACCATTAGAGGGTTTTTATTTCCCATAACAAAATCTAACAAAATGATTTTGTTATGTTTTAAGAAATTTTAAATCCTTTTAAGGTCCCTGTCTTGTGTGTATAAAAACCCGGAAATTTTTAATTTCTTGTATATCATCATTTTGAAGAAGGGAGTAGTTCTCTCGAAAGTCACCATCAAAAATACCGTTACCTCTAAAAGGATCGCCGTTTTTTTTATCTTCTCACTTTTATGGCAACACGGTACAAATTATATACTAGCATTTTTTGTTGGGGAGCGACCACAGAACAGAGGTTGCACCCTCAACAAAAATATACGTAGTCCCTCCCTTACAATGGCCTCAGGATCAATATTTTCCCCATACAATGGTTTTTTCTGAATATAATCTTTAAACCCCCCTTCGATGGACCTTTTTTTTTGGTGCATTAAGTTTTTTTCCCCCTCTTTTTTTCCCAAAAAGGGAAACTTTTTTTTTTTTCCCTCCCCAAATCATATAAGGGGTTTTTTTTTGTGGAACAAGATGTGTTTTTCTTTTTTTTTTTTTTATTCAAAAAAATTTATTAAAAATCACCAAATGTTTTGGGAAAACCTGGGGAAAATACTAAAGAAATTTTTGGGAAAAAAACAAGATGTAGTTTTGAATTGGGGGCAATTACCAGATCCCTTAATTTTACTGGGAAAAAATTCCAATTGGGGGGGAAAACCCTTTTTGGAGGGGGATTTTTTTTTTTTGGTTTCCTTTCAGGGATAAAAAAGATGGTTTTTTGTATTCGCGGGGCATAAAAGAAACCATGATTTCCAAATATGTCCCGGTTTTTTTTAAAGTTTTTGTACCCTTTTTTTAAAAAAAAAAAAAATGTATTTTACAAATAACCCTTTTTTGTTTTTTTGGGCCCCAGTAAGGGATAATTTTTTTTTGATGAAAGTATATTTTTGTATTGGTAACATTTTTTTGGGAAAAAAGCGGTCCCCCTTTTTGGGAAATTTAAAAAAGCTAAAATTTTAAACAAAATTTTTATTTATAAAAAAAGGGAAAAAGGGGGTTTTTTTTGAAATTTTAAATATTTTAAATTTTAAATTTTTTTTTAAAAAATTAAAAAAAAAAATGTATACTTGGGACATCAGTCCCCTTAGAGCTTGACCCCAAAGGGGGCCCCCATCACCTTTACACCCCCCTAAAATTATTAGGGAATTTTGGAGGGTTTTTAACAATATTTCACTTCCCATTACTTTCCTGTCTGAGGCAAAGGGAAAAAATAAAGGGTTTTTTTCTTTAGGGATAAGAAAGCCCTTTTTTTAGGCCATTTTCATTGCGGGGTTGCAAATTTGGGGAGAAATTCCCTTTCACTTGTTGGGTTTTAAAAAAAGAGAGATTTTGGGGGGCCAGCTCCAATCCCTATGGCAGTTTGGGGTGTTTAGCTGTAATTTTAAAAGCAGGGTTCCCCCCCTAAGGTTGGGGGGCTCATAACCCTTGCTCCTTATCGGCAATTGGGCATAGCGATATTTTTTATTGTTGGTTTAAGGGGTTTTAACCAGAATTCCAAAATAAAAACCCAGTCAGCAAGGCCCCCAAAAAAACCTTTACAAACCCTTTCAGAACCTTTTTGAACATCCCCGCCCGCAAAAATTCCGTCCCCCCGGGGTTTATGGTGGGGTTTCCTGGATATTAGTTGGGGGGTCATTTGGAAATGTACTTAGGATTGTGCTTGTTCTGTAATTTATTTTTTATACGGGAAATGCAGGTTAAAAATGCTCCTTTGGGTTTTTAGGCAAGTAACCCTTTTTTTTTTTATTTTTTTTTTTTGGTTTTTCCCGTTTTATTTTAAATACGAAAAATGAACCCCAAAAAAATCTCCCGTCCTTTAAAATAGGGAAAGGGAAAAATACCTCTTCCAGCAGCTCTTTCTCCCGGGTTTTATGGTTTTGGGGGTTGCTTTAAACCCGTAATTTTTTTTCTCTTAGTTGTCTTTAAAACTTTTATTTTGCAATTTTAATGATACAATTTACGTGGCTTATCAAAACTATAATTACCAGATTTCCCATATATTTTTATTATAGGGTAACCAACAAACATGGTCACTGATTAATTTTGTAGTGTCATGGACCAAGAAATGTTGTAGAAATGTTTCCTTTTTCCCATTTCCTGAATAATTTCAGTCTTACAGGTTTGGCAATTTATCTTTCTTCTTTCAATTGCCCAAACACATTCCACAATGTTTATAGGTTTGTGAGCGCCGAGTCCATTACACGTGAGAATCATCAAGCCTCTTCTTTGTCTGTTTGTCCCTGGTACAGCCTGATCCTAATAAATAAAATAATTTTTTTTATTTAAAACTTGTCACCATTGTTCCTACAAACGCTTTATAAGATGCGACTGTTCAGCACGAAGTACTTTGGTGGCGCTTACCTGCCGAGGCACTGTGGTGCCCAGCAGCCCAGTTCGGTCCTCTCATTGACATTGCATTACTTGCGGTGCGCAAGAATTCACCACACCACGAAAAAGTGACATTTTCACTTAATCTCCCCTCAGTTCGTACAATAATAAAAATCATAATGAACCTAGTGGGGCAGAGGAGCGTTAATCCCATATACTCTTTGAAGACTATGGAAAACCATAATTGTTGGCGCGCAACTCCGCCCAAATTTCAAAGCACAAATACAAAGCCGAAATGCTGCCGAGCATACCTAGTACATAGCAAGTAACAAAACAAACCACCGGATAGGAATTAATAACCAAACAAAAAACAAATGAACAAAAAAAAAAGAGTTACCCTGTCTATAACAACTTGTAATGAAAAAGGAACATCTGGAGGTAAACACATTGAATTACACGGATCAATTTAGCCTGATAACTACTGTAGTGTGGTCCGTGGATGGTAATTTTAAAAAACAGTTGCACTAAATTCCTTCACTAAGACAGTAATTTGAACCAGATATTGTTATAGTAATAATCAGAGTGATAAGTTTTAACTGAAAAGTGTTCCCACTAAAGTAATCATCATTTGGTCCAACCACGTTCATGTTTTTTACAGTTTTATTGTATGACTTCAACTGTATGGACAAGGACTGATCAATAGGAGTCCATTTTCATTATCAATTAAGAATGTGATAGATTTTAACTAAGGTAATTCTGACGTTGAACCATTCATCATAAAATCTGATAGACGTGTCATCCGCGAGATGATAGATAGTACGATAAATAATAATATAGATAGATAGAATAATAGATATGAAACAAACCAAATAGTGCAGGTTTATTCTAAGGTAAATCAGATTTGTGAACCCTTAATCATATAAAAACTTAAAGGTATTGCCCAATATGATATTGTTTTATTTAAATTAATAAAAAATAGGAAACCATACAAATTTTATAATATGACAATTATTATTAAAAATTCTGCTCCTGTACTTCTTTATACCAATCAGGTAGAAACCCCTATCTATAAAAAAAAAAAATGTACATCCCATATTCCCTGTTCCCATGCGGCAATGGCTCCCAAGAGTAAACTGTAATGGGAAAAAATACGTGGTAATTGAACATTGGGAGCCCTTCTAAGCAATTCTGTTAGCAACAAGGTAATATGATTCTTATGTGGAACTAAATATTGTATTATAATATATAAACTGGCTGTCGACTCTAAATGTGGAGGTTCATGTTTGACTTAAATACAGATTTCTAATGAAACAAAAAAGCCAGGATAATGAGACAGAGAGCAGAACATACCTGCATCTTCTCCACAGTACAGAGCATGATCAATACGCCTGCTGAGGTAGTGATACTCGATAAGTTTCTGCTCCTCCATACATACTTGCTGCCCTGTATACCAGAGTCACATGACTGTTTTATTGACCTAAACAAGTAACTCCACTGGAACCATGGACTATGGTCCGAAATGGATACACCATTTTTATCTTTATATAGGTCTCTTGCAATTAGTAAAGTATGGGAAAAAAAAACAGGAGCAGAACTGTTAATACATTACAGTAATCTTACAAAGAGTGAGTATAACCCCCACACGATATTTGTAAATATTTTGTACGATCTCTTGCTTTCTTGGGACATACACTGAAGATATGAGACATAGGATGAAACAATGTAAAGTATATCAGTGTAACAGCTGTAGTAACAGTTGTAAATATTGTTTGTGCCCCTAAAAATAGACTCAATCACACAGCCGTCCCAATTTCTACAAACCGATAGACAATTTAAAAGTTAGGAACAGCTGATCGGCATCGATGTGTGACCAAGACCATACAGCAGTTGAACAAGACAGGTTCCACTAGAACAGATTCCTTGCCCATGTCTAACCAAAAAAATTGAGTGAAACATGGCTCTGCGTCATATCCAGAGATGTCCTTTTTCAAAATAGACATGGAGTCTTTTTTTCATCATATGCTGCAGAATTTAAAGGGGGGAGAATGGGTCCAGCTTGTCAGTCACTGCTAGACCATACAGCCTCATAATGCAATCCCAATTAGTCAACATGGGCCTGTCATCCCCCATAGGAAGAGGCCTTGCATACAGTTTGCTAAAGACAAGCAGACAAAGGACATGGATTACTGAATCATGTCCTGTATCTCTTGATGATGACGCAAGATATGAACTTATATGGTTTCAGATTGGATTCAAGTCAGCAACCAGGTGATGAGTACAAAGACAAGTGTTTCTTGCCTACAGTCAAGCAAGGAGTGTTGGGAGTGTTTATTGATTTGGGGCTGAATGAGTGCTGCCCTGCTGTAGGAGGAAGCTACAGTTTCATTTGATGGAACCATGATACAACATGTACATGTGACATACTGAGGCAGAGCATGATCCCCCCCCCGAGGGGCATAATTCCCCAACCATGATAATGACCCGCAGACTCACCCAAGAAGAAAAACCACTGCCTTGCTAAAGAAAATGATGGGAAGGTGCTAAGACAGGCCTAGCAATTCTCCAGAACTGAAACCCTGTTTTTAGTATGGCTTGTGGGGCATTATCAAATGTACAAGTGGAGGTGGCACAAGGTCTCTAACATCCACCAGTTTCCATGGAATATACATCATGGCGGAATGGAAGAGATTCCAGTGGCTGCAACCTGTGAAGCTCTAATGACCTCCATGGCCCAAGAGAGTAATAAAGGCAGGTCCTGGAAAAATAATGGTTGGCCACTACAAAATATTTACATTTTGTCCACAATTTGTATCATTGTTAAATCGTGTTTTAAGACCTTGATGGGCTGTGTTGTAATATTTTATTTTGAGGAGGCACCACCCCAAATTTACACAGTTATTCAAAGCTGTACACCGACTACTTTACATATGTAGTCAAAGTGTCAATAACTTCTGTGCTGTCCCATGAAAATATATAGATTAACAAACATTGTTTTACAAAAATGTAGATATACTCCACTGTTAAGAGATACAGTATAATTTAGAAAAGTTGTATGATTTCCTATTAACACATATAGTAAGTTAGCTATAGTTATATTGAAATTCAAATTAATTAAAAGTGGTACCAACCCCTTCAAGGATGGGCCCCAAATGAATAAATAGATTTTTTGTGACTATATGTATATTAACCATGCTATCACATCTCTATGGGTCCTTGATGGTGGTCCTCCCAATGTCACAAAGTTTAAGCAAAAAAAAAAGGTTTTGACAGATTGAATATAATATAAAATGTCCATTATTCCTTAAGAGAGAAAGCATATAAAATCTATTGGTAGGCCCCTCTTTTAATCATTGGTCCAACTTTTATTTGTGGTTGTAGGAGGCACATGAAGGTCCAACTAATAAATATAATTAACTATTAACTAAAGGGGGAAGAATGGAAATTAAAAAAAAAAAATTAGTGGGCTATGGAGAAGTTAACATTGAAAAAAAAAGAGACATATACCTTATTACAACCTACCACCTTTTCCAGTGTTGAGCCCCCTTCGCTCATTGGGGAATCTTCCGATGACAAGATGACATCAGCATGTGGACCCCAAGCATGCCAATAATAGCTCTACAGCATTATGTGCCTTACAAACTGAAGAGTACCCACTAATCCTATCAGGACTATGTCCCCACGACAACAAGTTTAGTTGAAATCGGTTTTTTTCAGACAGTTTTGCGTTTTTACAAACCATCTGAAGAACCTACAAGCAATGCTCCAACATATGACATTATAATAGATAGTCCATGGCAGAATTTCACACTGCACGATCTTTCCACCAGGCGGTTTTTGTTACACTGCTGGCAAGTCCGAACAACTTAGAAAAAGTTAAGTATCCTTCCGTCCTTGTTTTCAGAGCAGGAACTTGAAACATGTGGTTGCGATGAGAGAGCTTTCGAATCCGCAAACCAGATAGAGAAAATCTAACCCGCCTGAGTGGCCAAAAAAAAAAAAGACCACATTACCAGTCGAAAATCGGACACTGTATTGATGGTCCCCTTTGTCCATGTATACTTCATCCCTAAAAGCCTGCAGGGTCATGTAACATTTCAACACAGTAACAGAACCCGTTGGAGGAGGAGAGATTTTATAAAAAAAAAAAAAGCATAAAAAACCTCTTTTAAACCTTTTTTGTGTAGCCCATCTTTGTCTCGTCATCTTGCCCAACACATTAGATAATGACAACCAAAAATATAAGCTCAAAATTGGTTCTTGCACTCTACATTTTTTCATCTGGTCATAGATGAGAGCTTTACCCTTCAATATCACAGAGTTTTCCTAAATAATTGCACTATATACATTAGGATAAATTTTGTTGGATCATGGAATATGAGAAAAAACCATAATATTTGTTTCTTGTGGTTAAAAGGGCCATATATGCACATGAAATGTGACAGTCATTGGCATTGAGCAGTAAGACGTTGAGTTCAACACAGTGAAAACAGAGCTGGTTAGGAAATGTTAGGGTTTGTTTAAAAAAAAAAAAAAAATTCCAAAAGCATTTTTAAGCTTTTGTAGCTGGCATATCACAGATGCTCACCCCTGACCAACGACATCAGATAGTACAACCAGATAGATATAAGTCCTAAATATGGTTGATTTGTGCTCTATATTTTCCATCTAGTCATAATAGACATTTGCCCTTCACTATCCACCGTTTGTTCCTAATAATTCACATATACGTGGTTTTGTATGTTGTTGGACATTGGATCTATAGAAATAATGAACATAGGCATAAAATGTTGGCCCTAAAATTATTGCCAAGCTTTGGAAATGGGAGAATTTACTTCATAAAGTTCTCCTTCTCTTCCCATCATTATTGCAGTCGATTAGAAGTGCTAATATTTAATATTTTGAATGCAAAATGATCAAGTAACCCGAATAGAATTAAGGTTCTCCCCCCTCTGAGCCTTTTGAACCTATTTACAGGATGGCAATCAAGACCACATCTATGTCCCTGGTACGTACCATTGGAATCTAAGTTATATCACAAAACGTCCTCCAGACACAAAGATCTCAATTCCCACTGAGTGTTTTAAAATAATTGATAGAAACAATGCATATCATTTATCACAGGAAACGAATTTTGCATCGAATGAAGGTCTCCAACTTACGACATTATGACTCCTTTGTAGGAAGTTAATTTTTAACAATTTGATGTACCTGCTACGATGAATCACATCATCAATGTTCCAATTTGCGTTATAACTTGAAAGTTATTCTATAAGTACCTGTTGAATGGTCAGCAAGAGCTTCGAAGAATGTCTTTTAGAGAGAACAAAATGACTGGATGGCAGTTTCCATCTTAATGCCCTCAAAACCTGCGGAGTCTACAACGCAAAATATCTTGCTTTCTGCACAAACAATTGAAGCAGTTTCTTGCGTTGAAAATTAGGGTTTTCTTTGAATACAATAGGAAATCACAATAAAAATGATAGACCCTGCTACGTATTTCTTATTTATGTTTATAAAGGATTGATTTATTAACTTTGTGAACTTTGTTTAATGATTTTCCAGCTATCGGAAATAAGTTTACTGTTTCAAAGCAGATGAAATGTATGCATAATAAAAGATAAAAATCAGGTGGAATTCCAACAAAAAAAAAGAGCAAAGATTTAATTGATTATACTTGCTTCCTTTTGAATGTTACCAGAAGATAACTAAACTGTTCTGAGTAGAATTGTGCAGAAGTGAATACATTCTAATTGGACTATTGTCACCAATGTTTAAAACATTTCCTCATAATCATCCATTATCATCAAGGTAGTTATGGAAAAACAGAGATAACAGTCCACACACAGGCCCTGGTGGAAGCAGGGGGCCAGATAACACCCTAAGTTTTTTAATAAAAATCCATTGAGAGGAAGGAGGCAATGTTAGATATTTTTGATTTAGAGCTCTAGGTAGTTTAACCCTTCCTGACCACAGGCTTTATAGTTAAAATGGTTTTTTTTCCCTCCTAGGCTTCACAGTCCTTCTCATTACAGCCAGCTTCAGGCTCCCACTTTCTGAGTTCAAGTCTGTGGTGGCTTCTACAGCAGTGACAAGACAGTTTTACCATTCAGCTATTCCTATTTGAAGCGTGTTTCAGAGGGAAATTGGGTTTCTTAAAACAAAAATGTTCAAGTCAACAACCTCTTAAATAGGGTCAATATGTAGTCTACAGCATCTGTATTTTTTAGATAAGACACATATCCCAGCTAGGAAGTGACATCACTCCAGGCGCACTCCTAGACAGAGACGTTTTTTATTTTAAAATAACCAAGGGAACCCCCTATAAAAATGCAGCCAGTATAAAAAATCTGCTTTTAACACAGGAATTAAGTCATAAATCAGAAAGCGAATGTATTTTTGTGGTTAATATCATTTATTTTAAAAATTTGAATCACTTTGTTTTTAAAAGCCATAAAATGAAAATGAAATATCCCCGTTTATAAATAACCCTTTTTGGTTCAGTAATTTTATGTTTAATCTCACATCGTGTTATTTTTATATTTTTTTTCCGCCCCACTGTCATGATTACCTGGGTTGAATTACTGCTGGAATCCACTGGCAGGACTAGCCTATAATCTCATGAAGGGCGCAGGAGTTACTTAAATGGAGAGAACATGTATGAATGTAGACATGTAGCCCATGCGTAGAAGGATCAGGAGGAACTACGAGCGGTCAGCATGTGTCCTAGGAGGGTTTAAAGTTAATGAACGTGCAAGAGGAGAGGAACAAACGTTGAGATAAGGTTCCTTATACGTAGTAGGACAGCAAGCAGGAGGCTCAGACAAAAGCCTCTTCACACTATCTCACAACTAACTTTATATACCGGAAACAGAAACAAGATGGCACCCAGCTAAGACACGATCACCACCATGCTTGAATGAGGTCAAACTAAAGGGCAAACGATTGTTAGCAAGTATCCAAATATAGCAGGAGATTCCTGACACCCTACCTTTCCATAACCAATTAACTTTTTTCTGTTTCCATCACAATACCAGGACTGTTTTTTTGGCATGACATAATTGTACTTTTGAAAAAAAAAACAAAATAATATTTGTGGAGTAAATATAAGTAAAATGCAATTGAATTGTGGTTATTTTTTATACGTTTTAACTTTGCTTTGTCCCCGTTTTCTGATACCAAATCATATTTTTTTTTATGTACAACATTGTGTGATGGCGTTTTGTATTTGCTGAGCTGGAAGTGTTTTTGCTTGTTTCAATTTTTGGTGAGAATTTTGGGGGTTTTTTTTTGCATTCCAAAAATATTCAAAAATATTTATTAAAAAACACAGTAACAATTTTCAATGAAAATCATAGATAACGATAATTAAGATTCCTGAGTAATTGTCTTTTGCTTTATTGCTTTTTGGGTTCAGAATAAATAACAATCAAATTTAGAAAGTCACAAAAGCATGAAACCCCAACATAATACAATCGATAATGAGAAATGAAGATATTTGAAAGCGGTTGTGATTACATTTTTAGAAAGCAAAAATAACAACAGAAAAAATAATAAAAAAAAGTGTGAGGGAATAGGGAAGAAAATAGGGCCGGGAAAGGAGTAGAGGTTAACACACAGACAAGTAGACAAATTGCGAATATCCAAATGTCGTTTAAATTACATCCATTGACATCATAAAATTAGATCAAAAATGATATATTTTTTTACAGCATTTTACTTTGAAGGATAAATAATAGTTTACATTTTAATATAATTGGACTTAGTCTTACAATCAGTTGATGTGTTTATTTTTTAGTGTTTTATTATCTTATTTGTAGACAAGGAAATGTGGTATGTGTTTTAAACTTTTAAACTTTTAACACTTTTACTAATAATTTTTTTTATTTTGCCTTTTTAGCCCCTTTCCCTCCCACAGGTTATATGTATACTTTTTCAGCAATACAAAAGTGCAGAAATGGTTTACAATTCTTGGCTTTCCTAAGATGAAGATAGATTCGGTAAACGAACGTGGTTCTCCACAAGGTGGTCCATCGCATATTACAGAATGGCTCATAGGGCTTTCCATCCATTTTATAGGTTCATTGTTTGCCATCACAACTACAGATGGCCCCATCATGTTTTGTGAAAGAAAGGCGCCCCAACATAGTGACAGAATAAAGCACTAGCATGCTATTTTTGTCAAGTTTAGAATCGAATGTCTAAGTGATTAAAAAGGATATGTTTTGAGGTACGCCAACTGTTACGGAAATGTTAGTTCGGGCACAAAACTTTACGGTTTTCTCCGACCTGAAGCCAGCCCGGCATTGACATAAGACTAATAATGTGGGTTCAGCCGTTCATTTATCGGCGTTCAGGTTCCGGTCGTTTCGCCTCGGGCCTGAACACATCTCTTAGTATAAAAAGTTATCGTCAGTTCTGGTCATTGAAAGGCAGGGAGCTGACTAGAAATTCTAACTTGCCATCACCTGCCAATATTGCAGTTGGTCTCAATCCTGTAGACCATTCTACAATACACCCTAACAAACATCTGATGTAAACTATACATCTTAGATGATAAGTATCCTATATACCCATGTAATTTTCTTGAATATTTACATACAGGAAAGGATGAAATATGCAGACAGAGGCACTTGGAAAGTTATTTTTGGCATGAAGAAAAAAAATATCTATGTATGGACCTTGAAAGTTTATGTGTAACTATGTAAAAATAAAATAATTTATGTAAGCTGGATCACACAAATCATAATCTTGGAAAAGCCATCTCTACACATTGGCAAACATTAATAGCAAACAGTGTATGTAACGGGGCATGCACAATTTTTGGCCTAGGAACCCTTGCACCAAAAAACTGTTGAAATGCCCTTGTCCCTAAAGATTATGAACAAATCGTATGACAAAACTTTTCACTCCACTTTTCAATGCGCTAAATATATGCTGACTATTATAAAGTTAATGCTAATCATGTACAGCAGTATTCACGGACTCCAGAAAATCATGAACCCACAAACAAACCAGGTTCATTACAAACTGTTGTTGATATCGTATACAGGGACCTCTTCCCACTGTACCATTTAAGTCCACATATTGTCACTCTGTGTTAAATTGTTTGGACCAAAGTTATTTATGTTAACCCACCTGAAATTTACACCCCCACTGGCATCAAGGGCCTCCAAAATAAATGATAATTAATTAATAATAAATGAATAATCATAATAATAACTCCACATAACGAATTTAAGAAACTGGCGTGTCGGGTGACAAATTTCATGACATAATCACCCTTAATATTGAGGTTGTACCACATAAAAATCCACTATTTGGGTAGTGTGTCCCAAAACAGTACAAAAAGTGTCCACATTTTGACTCAGCATGTCACAGTGGTATCTTAGAAACATACATTATTGGGGGCCTTTAAAACATTTTTGGACCTACGTCTTATACAAACAGTGGACTTAAACCAAAAGTGAGTGTGTGCTTTATGTGTATGGCGGTGTTTTGGACGCACAATGCCTACAAGCTGTGCCTAAAATTCGGCAAATTTCTTAGAAAGTATGACACAATAAAATTTGGTCTAAAAAAGCTATACAAGACCCACAGATGCGCCAAAAATTATCCAAGCAGAGTTCCATAAACCTCCTTGATTAAATCTTCAGCAGAGCATTTATAATACCTGAGCCTAAGTTTAACGCGTCCAATTTTTAGTATACAATAGTAAAATGAGCTTTCAGCTTCCGAGTTAAACAGGGGCATAACTAGAAAATTCCAGGCCCCATAGCAAAACTTTTCAATGGGCCCCTCCCCCCCCCCCCGGGAAAAAAAAAAAAAAAAAACTTACAAATGTCTGTCAAAAAACGGAAAAAAAAGGTACCCAGACACATCCCCGCACACCCAAACATCCCGCACAGCCCCTCACACCCCAGCTCTCGCCATGCCATCACACACCAGACATCCCCACACACCACCCCACACAACACATCCCCACCACCCCATAATCAACACATCCCGCACACCTGGACACCCTAACCCCATCCCCACAGCCACCCCCCCCCAAAAACCCCGAAACAACATCCGGCACACGTCCTCACACCCAGACACATCCTGCAAACCCCGGTCACACGCTGATATTAGTGGGGCGCGATTCTTTGTTTACAAAAAATTTTAAATTCAGTTTTTTTTTGGGAACTTCACTCTCTTCTCCCGCCGAAAGCTGGTCCTTATGAGAAAATTTCACACACAAACCCCCCAAAATCACAGACACCAAGACACACATTATAATCAATCACAACCCTAAACACACACATTACACGCACACATCTATACATACAGTATCACATCTCTATAACACAACATTACAGACACACACATCTATACAACAGTTCACATACATAATAACACACCACACATCCCCGGAATCCCCCTTCAATCTATACATACAGTCACAACACACACTAACTTGTTTGCAATGCAGCCCTCAGGCAGAGACCATAGGTCACGTTGAAAACACGGTGGGAAGTAGGGGCAGATTCCAGTCATGAGCAGTGCAGACACGCCCTGCCTTCCCCGTCCCGACAGTAGCACCGCAGGACTAGCACGCAAGCTGGAGCAGTGAGAACATGGAGGAGGATTCATGTGTGAGCATGGCGGAGAGAGAGGGTCTGCTGCTGAGGGCAGCAGCTCCTTGAGCTTGAGGGGATCGTGCTGCTCCCGAACGATCTATGTTATGAGCCCTGGGGCCTGTCAAGAAGGAACAAAGCAAGATGTTAGTCAAGCAACTGAATAAAAGGTGTGCGCTCTCCTCCTGAACCCTCAGGCAGAATAGCAGAAGCTAGCACCAGGGGCGCTTCACTCTACTAACACATTTCACTCCTGCCCTTTGTGAAAGCCAGTCCAACGGGCCTGGTGTTCAGAGGCAGGATGGGGCCGGGCCCTCAGCTCAGCTGCAGAGAACTGGCATTTCACGCCGGTGGCAACAGATCAGAATTACCCCTGGGGTAGCTGATGTGGTAGCAGCTGCCCCGGGGCCCGGGCCCCTTAAGATTCCCGGCCCCGTGGCAGCTGTTATGTCTGCTACCCCAGTAGTTAAGCCCCTGCGTTTAATGTTAAATGCACCTGATATATCTCTGTTGGACACTTACTATTATTATTAGTAGTGATCAACTAGGTAGGGATATGCAGAAGGCTATACAGATAAAAATGCCAATGTACACCAACCCAGAGGTTGCCAAAAGGACTCGCCAATCAGCACACGAACTGGGAGCATTTTCTAGCACATACACCTGGCATACACTACGAGTAAAATGTGAATAGCCGCATAGGATAATTAGCTGCATATTAAAAGGGGTGAGGTATCTCATTAGGGAGAAGCATCATGTCGGTGTGTGGAGAATTATCTCCTTTTACACTCCACTGGTATTTAAATATTCCAAAAGCCTTATGGGAAGAGAGCTGAACTTTTCAGTGTCCTCTATTGGATGCAGCAATCCTCAGGTCACATCTGACTCACTGAGCCCTTGCAATGTGAAAGGCCTTCAAGCCCATTGACAGTTTTTGTTCATCAGTGATCAGCATTTCAGGTTGTAGCAATTATTCATGCTGAACAGTGGTAATTCATATGCTCATACAGAATGGATGTAAAGTTCACTGGAGTGTAGCCAGGGTACACAGGCTGTGCCTGTAATAAAAGCTTGGGGGAAAAGGACCATCAGCGCTAGGGCATAAAAAAACAGTTTCCCTTGGTAAGTAATCTACAGCTGACCATTTAATGCCAGCTAATTTTATTATTTTTCAGTAGTGAAAGTATTAAATCAGGCCAGCATAGCACTAAGGCTGTCCTTAGGCAGTATAATAGGCCCCTTGACAAAAGCATTGCATTGGCCCTGCCCAAGCACATGATTCCAGTGTTTCCCCGAAAATAAGACAGTTGTCTTATATTAATATTTGCTCCTAAAGACGAGCTAGGACTTACTTTTATGGGGATGTTTTTTTTTTCTATGAACCAGAAAATCAAGTTCACATTTATTGTTGAACAAAACAAAAACATGATTATATATACTGTTGTGATTTCAAATCACAAACATTACAAAAGCAGCCAAACTCTGATTTCCATAAAAAAATGCGCTATGTCTTATTTTCGTGGGTGTCATATTTTTCGGGGACACAGGGGTATCACAAAAACCATATCTCTAACCACCTCAAAAATGTCACCACATCAGGCCACATGCCTCTAATCACACTCAACACACCCTAGCGTGACCCTTGACGCAGGTGATAGTGCTCAGAGTTGATCAAAAATGTGCGCTAAGAGCCTCCTCTTTTCATTGTACTAATGAAGCATAAATACACTATGAAACAATTCATATATAAAGTCTTTATCTGTCTCTTGTCGTCTGCATAATAATGTTTGTTTGTTTTTTGTGAGTTTTCAAAACAGAGGAATTACTAAGATCTATAAAGAAGAATTTATAAAAATAAAAAGATACATACACATAGCCATAGATCAGTGAAGGAAATAATTATTTGATTCCCTTGCTGATATTTGTAAGTTTACCCCACTTGAAAAAAGATCATGAATACGACATGTAATTAAAGTTTATAGCTAAATGGCCAAATGTTCATGTGCATTAATAATGAATAAATGCCCTGATTTAAGAACCCCGGGTCATAAATCATGCCATTCTAGAGCTAATAACGACATTTCGCTCAGTAAACCACTTTGAAAGTGCTCACACCTTTCCAGCTGTAATGCGCCTAGAAATGCTTTGTAGCGAAGCTATAAATCTTTTGCTTGTACGGTTCTATGCGCCCCCGCCTCCTTGTGCCCCTCGAATTATGAACATTACAAATGCCGCCTTGTGATTTGTAAGATACGCCTGATAATGTTGTGCGGGAGGGATTTATCAGTAAATGCGAATGGGGCTCGGTCCCCTGATGTCTGCTGAAAATAATGGCAGAACTTCTGGTCAGCCTCCGTCTCATACATTGTACCCCCGAAGAGTCTATATAATTTAATGGTACGGTTCATTATAACATTGAGAGATAGATGCTCAAAAGAAAATCCAGAAAATCAAAAAATTGTATAAATTAGAATAAATTTATTTTGCATTTTGCAGTGAGAAATAAGTATTAATCCTCTACCAACCATTTAAGAATCTGTTCCTACAGACAAGTTAGACGCTCCTTATCAACTCGTCTGTAATGACCTGCATTAAAGACAGCTTTCTTAAATAGTCACCTTTATAAAAAAAAATCCTGACCACAGACCAATTAACCATCAGACTCTACCTCTACCACATTGGGCAAGACCAAAGATCTTCTAAGGATGACAGGGACAATATCATAGAACCTGCCCAAAGCGGAATGGGCTACAAAACCATAAGTAAGACGTCTGTATAGAAGTAGACAACTGATTGGTACAATAGTAAGAAAATGGGAAAGCAATACCAAGGGCACATGTATGAACGCCAGGCGCTTCGAATTGAATAGTCTGGCTCATTCTCAGTGGTATAATGCGCCTGATGAATGAAAGTGGTTTTTGTGCGTTTCATAATGATGTGCTAAATGATCGACGAGTCTCGCCTATGTGTTTGCGCATTCCGAACTATAGCGCAAAAGTAAAGAACCTAACATGTATAAAAGGTTGATAGACAGGGTGAAAAAGATAAGGCATTAGAATAGCATCAGGGCATAGCTACATGGGTGCAAGGTAGCAGGTCTCTTTACCCGGGCCATGCAGCCAGAAGGGGGCCCAAAACTCCCTTATAGCCACGTAAAAAGACACCCGTATTGAAATGGCATATGGAAAGCAGGGGGTCCCAATTCACATTTTGCACCGGGGCCCAATAGGTTGAAGTTACGCCTCTGATAGCATAGTCCAGTGAATAGAAACTAAGGTACTGATCCTGCTTGGATAACCACCATGTCCCAGCAATACCTGGGCTTGCAGGCTCTTACTGTATGCCAAGATAAAGAGTGAGAGCAGCAAAGAATAAATGTAACATATAATGTAGTAAAAATTATAAATATAAAAAATCTGAACAACATAATCAATGGGTTTTTTATGTAAAATTTGCTTTAGATTCTATTAATTTTAAATACAGTTTATAGGAGATATTTTTATATTGCATGCAATTCATTTCAAGACGGAGCGCAGCATAGCTAATTGAAAAAACCAGCGGCGTTCCCTTCATGTGAACGCCGCACCAGTTCAGCATACAGCGAACGTGATAAACTCACTGCAAATTGTTAGATCCATCTGGGGACCGACAGAGCGGACCCCAAGACGGGATCCTAAAGTCGCTTGTAGAGATGGGCGTATTGATTCTATTCGAATGAGAATTTGTTAAATTTCAGGAAAACGTTGATTCGAACGACAGTCGAAGTATGGGGTAATTCGAGAACTAAGTGTGTTTTAATTGATAAAAATGGCTGCGAGCACATGCGTACATGGGCAAAGACATCTGGGAGGAAGAAGGGCTAGCCAACATGAACAGTCTGCAGAGATGCAGGCAATCAGAAGACCGTCTATTCATGTGAACTCACCGCACTTAAAAATAAAGTTCCGGGCGCGACGCAGAGTGAGCTCATACCGCACTCCTGAAACTGATACAGGGAAGGAGCTTCCCGCTGCTTATGAAGCCAGATAAACAAAAGAACACACTTTATACAGCGATTTTTGTGGGTGTCTCAGCTTGTCTCAGAGACTGCTTTCTCTTACTTCTAATTCTGATTTTGTGGTGTAATTTGTAACTGAAGTCCAGTGTGCGTCCAATCAGCTGCATATACATTTTAAGCTATCTGCCACAGCACATTGAAACCCAAAGGGTTATCAAAGCCTGTTCCTTTTTTTATCATTTAAAGAAACAGCTTTTTTAAAATCCAAAAACCCAAAATTTTTTGGTTGCTCTTTTTTTTTTTTGCCCAATTTAATCCAGGGGGTTAATTAAGCTTTGTTTGTGTTTGGTCACTAAAAAACGTTCTTTTTCACCCCAAAGAAATATTTTGCCGTACATAATTCATAACCCAAGGGTTAATTCAAGTTTTTCTGTTGTTCTTACTGTAAAAATACACCCCTTTTGTGCACGCTAAAACAGGAAATTTTTTGGTTGCTCATTCTTTGCGCAATTTTTAGATCCGGGGTTAAATTAAGCATTGTTTTCGTTGTGGTCACTAAAAAAGAAAGTTCTTTTTCAAAACAAAAGAAGACATTTTTGCCTTCTTTTTCAAAAACCAAAGGGTTTTAATTACAATTTTTCTTTGCCCCTGTACCGTAAATACACCCCCATTTAACCGACAAAGCTGGAAATTTTGATTGCTCATTTTTTTGGAAAATTTTAATCCAGGGGTTAATAAGGTTTGTTCTGCTGTTGTGGCACAAAAAGAACGTTCTTTTTCACTGCCAAAGAAGACTTTTTGCCTGTGGGAAAAATTTCCATATCCGAAGGTTAATTAATCCGTTTGTGCTTTTATATTCAGTAAAATAACAGTTTTTTAAACGGCAAAAAACAAAAAAATTTTTTTTTCCCGGGCCATTTGGAGGCCATTTTAAAATCCAAGGTTACCCAAGCTTGTTAACGGGGTTTTTTTGGGAGTCCAAATACGGGGGTGTATTTATTTAAAAAAGAAAACTCACAAACGGGTTGTACATTTTGAACAAACAGTATGTCGACGAGGGGGTGGCAGGCCTTCACCTGCGAGTGGCAGGGCCAAACTTTTTCTGGAGGGGCCCAGGGTGAGCACCCCAAGGGGACGTCGCAGAGGGGTCACCGGGTAGGCCACAACTCCCCGCTGTCATCTAGGGGCCGTGGTGACTGCAACCCAAGGGGTTCTTGTTTGGTTACTGGTAAACCAAACCTCCCAGTGACACTGACAACCCCACCAAGATCGGGGGGGGAACGTCAACCCAAAACCCTTAGGGCATGGCCCCCCCGGAAAGGGCGGGCTTCACCTGTCCTCAACCCCCTTTTCCCATCCGGTTCCCCTCAGCCAGAGATCACTATGTGGTCGGGGCCCCAGCGCCCCACTATAAGCGAGGAATGAAAAATTTTGAGGAGGGCATCAGCACTATTGGCGCAAAGAAAGGGGGGCCAAATCCCCTGCTTCTTGCGTAGGCAGAAAATATAGATTGGAGAGAGGCGGGGGAGGTCATTTTGTGAGGGGTCCCTCTGCTACCAAGACCGGTGATGAGGACAGCTGCCAATGAAACACAAAAAATAGATGTAGCCGACCGCAATTTTGGACCGGGGGAAGCAAGGGCTTCATCTCTCAGGAAAGAGGGCGTCACTTTTCGCGTCAGGCAGGGCACGCCACAAGTGGGTTGTGTGGCCGGAGTCACAGGGAAACAGCAGTAAGGTTGGGAGCCAAGCACCACGGGGTAAAAAACCCGCTTCAATCCAAAAAAGTAGGGCAAGGGGCCACGAGGCCCGTGGCGGTATACACTCAGGGGGGAGGGGTTTGGGTTAAAATCAATACTCGGCAGTGTTTTGGGAGTTCTTTCTAAGACACCGGAGGAGCCAATATGGGGATAGAAAATCGTAGGCAGAAATGAAGGGGGGGCCAGGGCACTTTTCCCACGGCCCTCGTCAACAATGCAGCGTCACCATTTTTGGTGGCCTGGGGGAAAGGGCTCAATGTGGGGGCCATCCCTGCCGCCCAGCAACAGCAGCAGCACAGTGCCCAGTGGCACGCATGCCATTGCACCAGTCAGGGCTCCCCCCTCTGCAGAAGGGAGCTTTTTTTTTTTGCCACAACTCCCGTCCAATGTCTGGTTCCTCAAACTCATGGCCCACAGTCGTTCATGACCATTGCAAAAGACAACACTATGCGTCCCACCATCCTAAGGGGCAAAGCACCCTTTCTCCGTCCAAGTTTTTGGTAGCAGTCCCCCCTTTCCCAATGGGGGATCGCACCGTTCAAGAATTTTAAAGGCTTTGCCGAGCCGAGATGGAGGGTTTTCCCAAACCGTAAATTTTTTTTCCAAAAAACGTTTCCAGCACTTCATAAAAATGTAGAAAAAAAGGTGGGGGATCCTTGACTTATCGGGGTTTTTTCCAAAGGGGGCACCAGCACGGATGTCGGGACTGTAACACACGGGGGCCATCATTCCTTTACGCCAGGGGTGAATGTGCTTCCTCCCCCCGGGCACACCAACAATTGACGGGAACCCGCTTTCTCCCCACGTTGTCAAACTGCCTCACCTCGCCAATGTCCCCTCCCCCTCCCCACCACCACCATCTCACTTCACAAACTCCCCCATCATACCACATGTGTAGGGCAAGGGGTGTCACGCATTCAACCGGGGCTTGCCTGGGCGAACGAAGTCACACAGGGGAGGAACTGCTCCGCCATGCACAAAAAAACGATTTCGGCTTTCTCCGTCCAACTGCAAATCGAACCAGGTGCGGAAAAATTTGGGAGAAACAGGGTGTCTGCGCTGCACCAGGGGGATGGCCCAGCGCCCTGCAGGGGGCACGTTTTAAATTTGGTTTTGAAAAGGTTCCTGAAGTTTTCCCACCGATTTTCAGAAGATTCTGAAAATGGCCAGGAAACTGTGCACATTTCAACCATCCTAAAAAGCCAGGGAACACCCTCCTCGATTTTCAGGGGCAGAAGGGCCCCCCCCCAACACTCGATAGTATGTTTCCACCCGGGGAATTCCAGCCTGCACATTTGGCCCGACTGTATGAACAAGAAGGCCTTTAACTTTTTTTTTGATGATCCAGGCGAAAAGGATTTCCCCCCCTGTTAACTTTGATGTCAGCCATGGCCTCATGGCGGACCCTGCCTTTGTTAAGGCCATTCGAGGGGGCCACTTTTTTTGGGCATCGCCAGGACATGGATGAATAACGTCTTTCCCACTCTTCATGTCTGGAACGATGCTGAAAAATCTTTCTGGGCAGGGGACGGGGGAGATGGGGCGACTACACTCGCGGCCACATAGCCCATGGGACTAAAAAGGGGAGGAGGGGGAGGGGGAATTGGAGAAAGATTGTTTGGTAAAAATGATGATTTTCTACCCAGGTGACCCTCGCTACCGCCAAAAGGGAGCCTTTTTTTCCCATTCTGAGAGGGAAGACAAACTCAAATATTTTGGGGAAATCCCCGTACATTGGCCGCTCCTATGTGGGCATCGTCCCTCCTTGAAAAAGTCTGACCGGGGGGTTCTTCAGCGCTAAAGTATTCGCCGCGGCTGCTGGGGGAAGGGGGGGGGGGTAGGAGCATACCACTCCATCAGCACAACCTAATCTGGATCACGTAAGCAGCTTCCTTTCCCCCGCCAGTGAGGGGGGCAGTCCCGCACAAAAGGGCAGCAAAACCTGGGCAGACCCTAACCAACAGGGTGGCCACTTGGACAGCACTCGCCACCCCTTTAAAAAACCCCGGGCTACTGGGCACCAAACTGGATGTGTCCCAATTTTGCCGAGTTTGCAGGGGAGAAGCTGTCCTCCCGCCAGTATGTGGAAACAAGGGGGTGCTCAGTGCGGGGGGGGGGCCATCGAAACCCCCCCAAGGGAACCCGTTGCCCAGGGGAAATTGGAACACTACCTTTGTCAAGTGAATCGGCTGGATCGGCCGGGTTTCCACACCCCAACCTTGGGCTCAACTAACAGCCATGACGCCTCACCCAAACTGTGAGAAATGAGTCGGGGTTCAAACTACCTGCCTCAGCCCCCTTTTTTATGCTGCCACCCGCCTGATCCCCACACCTGCTGCCAGTTTCCCCATCTGCCCCAAACCATTTTCACCAGGGACGGGTATTGCCCCCCACCCCCACACTCTGCTTGGCCACACTATGACCTATCTGCTGCTGTTTGTGCTGTGCCGTCCCTCCACACGTTTCATTTGCCACTCTCTGACCCATGCTGCTGCTGCCGCACCTCCACTCTCTACTTTTGTGCCACTCTGTGGCCTATTACTGTTTTGCCACCCCAAATATCATTGTGCAACTCTCTGACCTCTGTGTGCTGTGGCTGCTGCGTGACCTCCACACTCTGTCTTTGGGCCCATTGTGCTACCCTTTTTGTCCCACCTCCACACGTTCATGTGGCCACCTCTAACCTCATGCGCGTTTGGGGGCTGCTTCCGTGACCTCCACCCTTCATTATGCCACGTCTGCCCCAAATTTGCGCTTGTGGGCTGCCGTGCCCTCCACACCTTCATTTTCCTGCTGACCTCAGCTGCTCTGCCGTGACCTCCACACGTGTCATTGTCCCACTCTGTGGCCTACCCCTTTTTTTTTGCCCCCTTCAGAATATCATTGTGCCACTGCTATCATCTCCCTGCTGGGCGCTGCCGTAACCAACACACGTCATTGTGCCACTCTGTTCCCCTACTCCTTTTTTGTCACCCCCAGAATTCATTGTGCCACTGCTACCTCATGCTGCTCTGTGGCGCGCCGTAACCCCACACTGTTCATGTACCACTCTGGGGCCCTACTCCTTTTTTTTTTGCCACCTCCAAATGTCATTGTCCCATTTTTATGACCTCATCGCTGCTCGGGTTGCGGGTGCCTGACATCTACACTGTGTCATTTTGCACCCTACCTCATGCTTTGCTGAAAATCACCTCCACTCTCTGATTTTGCCCTCTTGGCCTACACTTTTTTGCCACCTTCCACTCTGCATAGTGCCACTCTCTGACCTCATGACCCATCTGCGTGCTGTTTTGCTGCTGGGGTCACCTCCACACCTGTGTCTTTGTGCCACTCTGTGCCTCTTTCTTTTTGTGCCACCCCACACTCGTCAAAAGTGCCACCTCTGACCTCATGCTGCTGCTGCTTTTGATGCCGTGACCCCACACTGTGTCTTTGGGCCACTCTGTGGCCTACTCCTTTTTTTTCCCACCTCCAAAGTCTTTGTGCCACTGTCTAACCCTGCTGCTGCTGTGGCTGCTCCCCCCGTGCCCTCCACACTGTGTCATTGTGCCATCTTGGCCTACCCTTTTTTTTTCCCACCCCAAAATGTCTTGTGCCACTGTCGACCTCATGCGCTGCTGTGGCGCTGCCTCCCCTCCACCGGTCATTAGATCCTCGTGGCCTCTCGTTTTTTCCCACCTCCAAATGCTTTGTGCCACAGGTGACCTCATTGTTTGCCTGTGGCTCTGCCTTTGCCCTCCCACGTTCATTGTCCCACTCTGGCCTACCCCTGTTTTTGCCACCTCCAAATTCATTGTGCCACTGTCTGACCTCATGCTCTGCTGGGGGCTGCTGGCCGTCCCTCCACACGTGTCATTGTGCCACTCGTGGCCTACCCTTTTTTTTGATCCCTCCAAATGCTTGGCCACTGACTGACCTCATGCTGCTTCCGCCGTCACCTCCACTCTCTGTCATTATCCCACTCTTGGCCTACACTGTTTTTTTTTTTTCACCCCAAATGCATTGTGCCACTCTCAACTCATCTGCTGCTGGGGCTGCTGCCGGGACCTACAAACTGTGTCATTATGCCACTCTGGCCTACCCTGTTTTTTTCCCACCTCCAAATGTGATTGTGCACTCTCGACATCATGCTGCTGCCACCGTCACCTCCACTCCTGTCATTGGGGCCCCCCTTGGGCCTACCCTGTTTTTCCCCACCTCCAGAATGTCATTTTGCCCTGTCACCCATCTGCGCTGTGGCTGCTGGCCGTGCCCCCCACACTGTGTCATTGTGCCATCGGGCCTACTCCTTTTTTGATACCCCAGAATGTCATTGCCACTGTCTGACCTCATCGCTTTCCGCCGTCCCTCCACTCTCGTCATTGTCCCATTTCTGTGGCCACTACTGTTTTTTTCACCTCCAGAATGTATTGTGCCACTCTCTGACCTCATGCGCTGCTTTGGCTGCTGCCGGACCTAAAAAACGGGTTCATTGTGCCACCTGTGCCTACTCCTTTTTTTTGCCCCCTCCAAATGTCATTTCCCACTCTCTGACCTCATGCTGCTGTGGCTGCTCCCGTGACCTCCACACCGTCACTATGTTTACCACCTGAGCTCTCAGTTTGTTTTTTTCCACGCGCTGCCATATTTTATCGGGTACATTCCGGCTTCATTTTTTGGTCTTTTTGCCCCTTAAGTCCCCCAGGGAATTTTATAGTAAGCATCCTAAGAGCGGCGGCATCACGCATGTCAACTAAAACACAACAGTAAGAAGACCAAACCAAGCTCCCCTGCAATTTAAGCATGGTACAACGTTTAACAGCACCCGCAGTCTAGCACCTGGGGAAAAAGCTGTTTTTTTTAAAGCGATTCATCCCGAAGTAATTCGGACCGAAACAAATTTTTTCAGAAAAAAAAAATTTTTGAGATGGGCCCATCCTACTTGAACACGGGTTGTAAACTCCAGTGAAAAAGCCCTTACACAACATTTGTATAATACCCGGCGCTTCTCGTTTTTCCCCGCCTCTTCCCATACAATACAATTGTATGGGCACATTGGGAAAAAGAGAACACCGCGGGTTATTTCACAAAGCGTGACAAAAAAACCCGGGCCGCATCAGAGAATAAACTGCCGCTTTTGGGCCGTTTTTTGTCCGATGCAGTGTAGACAAAACTTAAAAATGATTTTCATGCGTTCATAAATGATGTCTTAAATTCGACACGTCTCGTCTGTGTGTTTGGCGCATTATGGAACTTAGGCACATTAATAATGTATACAAGTATAAAGGCTATAGATAGGCTGGAAATAAAAGAAAAGTCATTAGAAACATTTAGTGAATAAAACTATGGGAATTACCTGCTTGGGAACCACAGGGCCCAGCAATACCTGGCTGTGCTGGCTCTTCTGTATGAAATAAGGTGAAGCACAAAAATACATTTCAATTTAATGTAGTAAAAATTTAAAAATTAAAAACTGAACAACACATCAGCGGGTTTTTTTTATGTAAAATTATTATATTTCTATTCATTTTAAATCATTTTATAGGGGAAAATTTTTATTTTTTGGGATATTTTATTTTTATATATTTTTATATGAAACATTTTTTATTTCATTTAAATAATTACATTTTTTAAAAGTTTGATAAATTTTCAAAAAATTTTTATTATTGTACTGGGTCAGTGACAATATTGGACATTTTTTGCCCCTTACAGCAAATCTAGCTTTCACTTCGACTCCTCAGGCTCAGGCAACCACATTGAAAAGGTCTGCCGTCTGTGCATAGTTTTTGCCGACCCGCATTCATTAATGTGTCTAAATTACATTTTTGGTGCGAAAGCCCCAAAAAACCCCCCCCCTGTTAGTGCATTAAAAAAACGTTGGCGCAACAATGCCCTAACACATTCGTTTTTTCGCTTTTTAACCCCCCATCACAACCCCCCCACTTTGGCGCTTTTTAAAGGCAAAATGTGCGAAAAACCCCCTTTTGCTTGATCCCTTAAAGTGATTTGGAAGTCTGCAAGTGGTTACATTTCCCTCTAAGACTAGAAATGAAAAAAAACATAATTGTAATATACATAATTGTTGGGGGTTTTAAAGGCCATTATATTTCCTTTTCAAAACTGAAAAAATATCCCAAAATAAAACAACTCTATCAATGACGAACCCCACTTCTTGAAAATTTTTATTACATTCAAAAATGTGATTAAATATGAATCGAATTCATTAAAAAACACAGCCCCATTATTGAAACCCCCATATTTCCCTTGGGTTTTCGTAGATAGAAAATTTTAACCCCTTCTTTTCAAAACCCTTTTTTCTTGCCACAAGGCAAGGTTGCCATATAAATGGCTTTCTTTAAATATCTGCAATGTCACACAGATTATACAATCCCCTGCAGAGTGCTGCATCAATCCTCATCCCAAATTACATTTCCAGAAAAATTGATTCCAACACATTTGCTCGTGAAAAAACAGAAGGCTAATACAAAACAGAAAATGTCAGACAGCAATAAAGTATAAAATGAGATGGGAGCTGGGTGTAAAACTAATAGCACATTCCTTGTAATAAAAACTGTGATTCAGAAGAGGAAGTCAATTTACTTATTTATCCTTCAGGTATATTAACTCCTTGAAGCCTTGTATCTGCTTTGGTACAGCATCATCTGCAGTCCAAAAGAAATTCTGCAGAGCAAATACTGAACTATAGGAATTAAAGAGGTTGCCCAACCATAATACACCAAGTTTATTTCACTGATTATACACTATTACCAATGTTTGCTAATTACATCTATTAAAAACAATTAAAGGGGTTTTGCCATAAAGTAAAATTGACGGGAGTTTTTAATTTAAATAAAAACATTTTCACCATTCATCATTATTAAAAATTCTCACCGTTTTTGCTTGCGATCCTTTTTTTCGCCATCTCCAGGGGGAAAGACCAGGGCTGAGAGCTCCTCAATCCTTCACACATCTCAACATCACTTTCCTCTCTGCGGGGGGGTACTGAGTGTTCAAACCCCGGTGCGTCCTTACTCCCGTCCTCGTATCCTTAGTAATTAGTCAAAGTGCAAATAAATAAAAAAAGAAACCCCAACAGGTCTGTGCATGATAAAGGGGAAATAAAACCAAGGGTTTTGGGTTTCCGCAGGGGTTTGAACCGAGGACCCTTGGCCTGGGGGCAAAAGTTTTACCTCTGAGCTACATTTAAATACCCCCAGCTACTTACATAAACAACCTTTTTTTGACTACAAGGGAAAGGCCGGTGATGTCATCCTTGGGTCACATTTTAAGCAAATTCAAACAAATCCACACCCCCCCCTTTTGAGCCCACAGAGCGAAAAGCAGGGTACAGGAGGGATGAAATAGATCGTGGCAAAACCCCCAAGGAGGGCAACTTACTTACACTGTATGTGCACCACTGGGAGTTCAAGATGTAAAGTAATGTACATTCACTTAGGAGGCTGCTCATGGCGTAACTTGAGGCTCTTGGGCCCAAAACCAAAAAGTGGAATTGGGCCCCCCAGCTACCATGTGTTATTTATAATCATACATGCCAACTCTCCCGCTTTTGGCGGGAGGGTCCGCTAATTGGAATCCCCCCCCCGCCCTCCCGGCAGAGTTGGCATTCCTCCCGCCGCCAGCCGGCAGCGGGGGTCATTTAAATGACCGCGGTGCCAGAGTAGCGCTAGTACGCTACTCTGGTGCCGTTGGGCCATTCCTACAGGCGGGTGAAGCGGCTGCAGCGGCTGCTCACCCGCCCCGCGCATCTTACTGTGCAGGGAGGAGGCAGGAGGGATCGTTCCCCTCCTCCCTTCTCCCCCTGTATGTACAGCGCCAGTGTGCGCTGTACATACAGATCAGCGTCGCAGGGGGTGTGACGCGTGGCTGCACTCACTCCCTCAGCGACGCTGAGGAGATCGGCCGGGAGATGTCCGGAGCTGCAGGAGCCTGGTGAGGTGAGTGGCTGGATTTTATTTTTATTAGCTATAGGGGGGAAACTACCTGGCTAACTAAGGGGACAACTACTTGACTACAAAGGGGGCAACTACCTGGCTGCTAAAGGGGGCAACTACCTGGCTACTAAAGGAGGCATCTACTTGGCTACAAGGGGGCATCTACCTGCCTGTAAGGGGCACTACCTGGTTATGGGGGGCTACTACCTGGCTATAAGTGCATCTACCTGGCTTTCTTCCAAAGCCATTATGCAGTTAGGCGGAGTGGGTGTGGCTTTTTAAAGGGGCGTGGCACACCAAAAAGATGGGCGTGTTCATGCAATTTTTTGCCGCGGCACCCTCTTCAATCTCCTGCTTTTCCATTTTCAAAAGTTGGCAACTATGTTTATAATACCAGTGTCTATCTATGTGACATAAGGGCTTTTGGGCCCCCTCAGGCTGCAGGACCCGGTAGCGACAGCTACCTCTGCAGCCCCTATAGCTAAGCCCCTCTCAGTCACTACAACCAGGTCTCTGCCTAGTGATAAGAACCCTGCACATGCCCACTGAGTCATCACTGTTTTATTTCATTTTATTATTATTGGTTTATAAAGTAATCCATCATATGGATGTCACTCAGGATGTATTGTGTTACCTACATAAAGGGAACGTAAAAAGGGACTATACTGTCAGCTGTCAGAGGGGGAATGAGACTAGTCAGAAGCTGCCTCCAGCAGTATAGGTTAGCGGGTGCATCAATGATGACACAATGACACGTATTGATGAATATGGTATTTTATGTAGTAGAAATTCACTACAGCTATCAACAGCATTTCTTTATATTGCTATAAACATACAACTGACAAATTAAATAGAACTAAATAAATCCGGGGTAGAGCCATGGGTGTAACTATAGCCCTATCAGACATAGCGGCTGCTATGGGGCCCACTCAGGTACAAGGACATTGTTCCTTTTTGTAGGGAATGAGTAGTTGGTGGCTGTTGCAGTAGAAGTCGGGTATGTGGCTTCTTTGGGCCACTGCAAGCAGAGATGCAGAACACGCCAGAGAGCAGAGTCTAAGGGACCTCAGGGCTTCACCGGAATCTGCCGCAAGGCCGGACAGACTTAGCTGTGGGGAACCACCAAGATGCTTGACTACTCGCGGTGACAGTCTGTGCCAGACATAGAACAGCGGTACAGGCAGAGGTGACGGGTCGAGGCAGGTGCAACCGTAGACTGTACCAGAGTTTTGGACAGATAGCAGACTGGTGTAGCGGCAAGTATCAGCAGTACGGTTAGATGTAGGTAACTCTAGAAACAGGACGTCAGTAACACAGGTAACAGGAACCAGGAAAGCAAACAGAGGTCAGGAACAATGTAGAGACTAGAGATGGGTGAATTGATTCTAACGAAGTGGAATTCGTTTAGAATTTCAGGAAAACTTCGGTTCTGAATGAAGTCGAAGTTTGGGGGACTTCGGGTGAACGAAGTGTGCTTTTGATTGATAAAATGGCTGCAGCACATGGCGTTACATGGGCAAAGCACTCGGGGAGGAAGAAGGGCATAGCTGCATGACATGTGCAGAGATAAAAGCCAATCAGAGACCGGCGGATTCTGTGACGTCCCCGCACTATATAAGGGCCGGGCGCGGACGCTGGAGCTCACACTCCTCTCACTGTCCTGATTAAGGGAAGGTGCTGCCGCGGCTGCTTGTAATAGCTCTTACTGAAGAACTGACTTTTATACAGCGATTTTTGGGGGGTGTCTCAGCTTGTCTCAGAGACTGCTTCTCTTAACGTTCTATTTCTGATTTTGTGGGGTATTGGATCTGAAGTCCAGTGTGCGTCCACTGCAGCTGCATATACATTTTAATGCTATCTGCTCACAAGCACATTGAATATCCGAGGGTGATCTAAGCCTGTTCCTGTTGTATTCATTTAAAGAAACAGCGTTTTTGCAATACAAATACCACTTCATTTTTGGCTGCTCAATTCTTTTGCGCAATTTACATCCAGGGGTTAATTATGCATTGTTTTTCTGCTGTGGTGACTAAAATAAACAGTCTTTTTCACTGCCAAAAAATACATTTTTCCTGTAGCATAATTCACAAGAGAAGGTTAATTAAAATGTTTTCCCTTGTTGTGTAGCGTAAAAAACACTCCATTGTAACACGCTACAAAGCTCGTAGTTTGTGGTTGCTAAATTGTTTGGCGCAATTTACATCCAGGGGTTAATTAAGCGTTGTTTTTCTGCTGTGGTGACTAAATAAACCGTCTTTTTCACCGCCAAAAATAAATTTTTCCTGTAGCATAATTCACAAGCGAAGGTTAATTACAATTTTTTCTCTTGTTGTGTAGCGTAAAAAACGGGGCCATTGTAACACACTAAAAAGCTAGTAGTTTGTGGTTGCTAAATTGTTTGGCGCAATTTCATCCAGGGTTAATTAAGCGTTGTTTTTCAGCTGTGGTGACTAACAGAAACCGTCTTTTTCACCGCCAAAAAATACATTTTTCCTGTAGCATAATTCACAAGCGAAGGTTAATTACAATTCTTTCTCTTGTTGTGTAGCGTAAAAAAACGCCTTTGGGTAACACGCTACAAAGCTGTAGTTTGTGGTTGCTCAATTGTTTGGCGAAATTTTACATCCAGGGGTTAAGTGTTTTTCTGCAGTTGTACTCAGTAAAATAAACTTTGTTTTTCACTGCCACAGAAGAAATTCTGTAGCATAATTCATATCCGAAGGTTAATTAATCCTGTTTGTGCTTTTATATTCAGTAAATACCAGAGTTTTTAAACAGCACATACAAGTAAATTTTTTCCTGCCCATTTGTGGAGCGCAATTTATATCCAAGGGTTACCCAAGCTTCTTAGTGGGTTCCTTTGGAGTCAAATACAGGGTGTGTATTTATCATATACAGATATCGTCATCAAACGGTGTCTGTACTTTTTTAGAACAAACAGTATGTCAATAGAGAGGTGGCAGGCTCTTCACCTGCGAGTGGCAGGGCACAAACATTCCTGGAGCAGGCCCAGGTCGCAGCACAGCAAAGGGGACGTCGCCGCAGGGGCCCACTCAGCGAGGCCACAACTGCCGCTGTCATCTAGCGGCCGTGTGTTGTTCAGCAACCAATGGTTCTTGATTGGTTAACTAGGTTTCATCCACTTCCTCCAGATGACATCTGAAAACCCCCAGCCAAGAGTCGGTGGGAACGTTCAGACACAACCCTTAGTTGGCATGGCCCGGGAGCGGGTCAGGGGCCCCCTCACCTGTCCTCAACCCGCCTCTGTCCCATCCGGTTCCCTCAGCAGAGATCTACTATGTGGTTGGGCTCAGCCCCCACTATATAGCAAGGATGAACAATTTGAGGAGGGAAAGTCAGCAGCTACTTGGCAGCGAAGAAATGGGGCCAATACCCCCTGCTTCTTGCAGTACGGCAAAGTATAGATGTTGAGAGTGGCAGGGGAGGTCATGTTGTGAGGGGTCAGCCTCTGCTTACCAAGACCGGTTGATGAGAAACACAGTGATGATGAAACACAAATAGATGATGATGTAGCCGACCGCACTTGGGAGCCGGGTGAGGAAAGGGGCTTCATCATCGTAGGAGAAGAGGGCGTCACTTGCGCATCAGGCAGCGGCGCAGCCAGCAAGTGCGTCGTGTGGCCGTGAGTCAGCAGGATAGCAGCAGTGTGAGGTCGGGAGCCAAGTGGCCACGGGGTAAAAAACCCACTTCGCAGGTCCAAGAAAGTAGCGGCACAGGGGCTCAGCGAGGCAGCGGCAGCAGTAGTCACTCAGTGCGGACGTTGGCGGTAAAATCCGATCTCGGCAGTGTGGCAGTTCTTTGCTAAACACCGGAGGAGCCGAATATGGGTATATGTAGAATCTGTAGGCAGAAAGTGAAGCGTGGCCAGGGAGATTTAAAGTTGGCCCACGACCCTGCGTCAACACATGCTGCGTCACCATCCGGTGGCCTGGGAGAAACGTGGCTCGATGTGGGGGTCCATCCTGCTGCCGCAGCAACAAAACAGCAGGCCCAGTGGCACGCATGCCTTGCAGCCAGTCAAGGCTCCACCACCCCTGCAGAAGGGAGCTTTTTCTTTGACATCATCTCCCGGTCCAGATGCTCCTGCTCCTCGCTACTCATGGCACCAGCAGTTATTCAGCGAAGGCGATTGAAAGGGGACAACAGTAAGCGTCCAACCATCCTAAGGTGCAGAAGCTGACTTTTGCTCCTGTCCAAGTTGTTGGTACTGCAGTCCCTCCCTTTCCAAATGGTGGACTCTGCAACCCTTCAGAGAACTAATGGCTTGTGCCGAGCCGAGATGGAGAGTTCCAAGCCGTAATTTCTTTTCCAAAAAGGCAGTACCAGCACTTCATAAATATTAGAACAGAAGTGGGCCAGTCCTTGGGGCTTATCGGTTTTTTCCAAGGTGCACGGCAGCGCGGATGTCTGGAGCTGTAACTACGGTCAGGGCCAGTACATGTCATTTACGGCCCACTGGGTGAATGTGCTTTTGGCCCAGGCACACCAACAACTTGGACAGGAGATGCTGCTTTCTCCTCCACGTTGTCAAACTGCTGCTCCTGCGCCAATGTCCGCCTCCTCCTCCTCCACCACCGCCACCATCTCAGCCTCCACAAGTAGTGCTCCATCATACCACATGTGTAGGGCACCGCGGTGTCACGCAGTTCTACACCTGGCTTGCCTCGGCGAATGAAGTCACACAGGGGCGGAACTGCTCCGCGTCATGCAGCAAGAAATCGATGTGTGGCTTTCTCCGCGCCAACTGAAAATTGGAACCATGGTGACGGACAATGGGAGGAACATGGTGTCCGCGCTGCACCGAGGAGGGATGTTTCCATGCGCCCTGCATGGCGCATGTGTTCAATCTGGTTGTTTAAAAGGTTCCTGAAGTCTTCCACCGATCTTTAGAAGATTCTGAAAAAAGGCCAGGAAACTGTGGGATGCACTTCATCCATTCCTACAAAGCCAGGAACACCCTCCTCGGTTGCAGTGGCAGAACGGCATGCCCCAACACAAATCTGATATGCGATGTTTCCACCCGTTGGAATTCCAGCTGCACATTTTTGGACCAACTGTATGAAAGAGAAAGGCCATTAACGATTTTTGATTATCCAGGCGGACAGGAGTACTCCCCTGTGTAACTTTGATGTCAGCCAGTGGCAGCTCATGCGTGACACCTGCCGTTTGTTGAGGCCATTCGAGGAGGCCACGTTATTTGTCAGTCGCCAGGACTACGGGAAAGAATAACGTCATTCCACTGCTTCATGTCTGGAACAGATGCCGAAAAATCTGTCTGGGCAGGGGACTGGAGACGTGGCGGGCTACATCCGTGGCCACATGAGTCTGGGGTGGGGCTGAAATGGAGGAGGAGGAGGAGGAGGACATTGGAGCTGAAGCATTGTCTGGTGAAAGGTGTGGATTTTCTTCCCAGGTGACAAGAGAGGTGGAGCAGGAGCAGCTGGAGGAGGTAGATGGAGATGAGGAAGACGAGCAGATGGGCCTACAAAGCACCGTGGCAGCATACAGTGGAGATGGAGGCAGGGAGCCCCTCGGAGTCACTTGTGCAGATGGCCCGCAGCATGCTGATTTGCCTGGGTAGTGACAGCCGAATAGTCACCATCTGGCAGAGGGATGACTTCTGGCTCTCCACCCATTGGACCCTCGCTACTAGTCCAAAATGGGAGCCTTTTTCCCAGCTAATTGAGAGGGAGGACAAACTCAAATACTATAGGGAAATCCCCGTAGTCAGTTGGCCGCTGCCTATGTGCGGCGTCGTCCCTCCTCTGACAGGTCTGACCGGGGGGTTCTTCAGCGCTCACGTACTACTGCCACGGCTGCTGGGGGAAGGTGGGGGGGTCAGAGCAGTACCAGCTCCCTCAGCAGCAACCTAAGGCAGGAGTTACTGATGAGCAGCTTCCTTCACCCGCCTAGTTTAGGGGGCAGTCGCCAGCAGCAGCGCAGGACCTGGAGCAGACCCTGAACCAACAGGTAGTGGCCTACTTGGACAGCACTCTGACACCCCAGCTAGAAGATCCGCTGGACTATTGGGCAGCCAAACTGGATGTGTGACCACAACTTGCCGAGTTTGCAGTGAAAAAGCTGTCCTGCCCGGCCAGTAGTGTGGCATCAGAGCGGGTGTTCAGTGCGGCGGGGGCCATCGTTACCCCAAAGAGAACCCGCTTGTCCACGGGAAATGTGGAACGACTGACCTTTGTCAAGATGAATCAGGCGGGGATGGCCCAGGTTTTCCCAAACGAAATGCTTGGGCCCCAGACACATCGCCATGAGCCTCCCCCCAAAACTGTGAGAAATGAGTCGGGGTTAAAATACCGTAAACCCTATTTGATGCCGCCCCCCCCGATCCAACATCGTGAAGTTTCTCCTTTTGCCAACCACTTTCCAGGGACGGGTTTGCCCCCCACCCCCACCTCTGTCTTTTGGCCACGGGTCTGTTTCCATGCTGTGCTGGGGCTGCTCCCGGACTCCACCTGTGTCTTTGTCCCAAACCTCTCTGACCTCAGCTTTTGCTCCTGCCGCCTTTCCCCTGAAATCTCTTGGTCATTTGGTGCCAGTCTGTGGCCTTTTCCTGTTTTTGGGCCACCTCCAATTTTGTCTTTTTGGCCACGTCTCCTCATGCTGCTGCCCCCTTTCACCTCCATCTCTGTCATTGTGCCAGTGTGGCCTACTCCTGTTTTTCCCCAACCCCCAGATGTGATTGGGCCACTGTCTCTATATTTTACTATTTTGGTAGGCAAAACTTAAAACTCATCAGTTCTCTATTGTTAAACACTAAAACATAATTTTATTTATATAACCACTCTTACACACTTTTAAAAAACCTGATCCTAACCTCACATTTCCCTTTTTGCTTCTAAAAGGGGAATAACCCCCTTTCTATTATAAGTCTGGGGGAAAACCCCACCTATAACGGGGGGCCCTTATATCTATAGCAAATTACAAAATCCAGTAAGGGATCCCAACCCCCACCTGGGCTTTTTGTCCCAATCTCTGGCACAGCAAAAAAGGGCCCCCCTTGTGACCCCCGCAGCAGGTAAACCTTTAAAAAGAGGGGAAAAATCAAATTTAAACTCTTTCTGACCTCGCCGAATTTTTTCGCCAGCTAAACCTGGCTTCTCAAGCTTGAGGTTGACCGCCCTTAAACCCTTGATAAACCCGGGTTAGCGGGCGAAAACATGTGGGCGAGGTAAGATTGACTTTTAAAAAATTGTGATTTTTTTTTCTCACCTTGTTACAAGGTCACCTGCTGCAGGGGTTCAAAAGGGGGCCTTTATTTGTTCTGGTCTGCCTCATGCTGCCCCCGCGTCCCTCCACTCTGTCATTGTGCCACTCGTGGCCTACTCCTGTTTTTGCCCCCTCCAGAATGTCATTGTCATGTTGACCTATGCTGCTGCCGCCGTCACCCCCCATCTCTGTATTGTCCCCTCTGGGGCCCTACCCCTGTTTTTGCCACCTCCAGAATGCTTTGGCCACTGTCGACCTCATGCTGTGCCGCCGTCCCCCCACTCTCGCATTGTGCACTTTTGGGCCTATACTTTTTTTGCCACCTCCAGAATGTCTTTGTCCCACTTTTGGCCTCTCCTTTTTTTGTACTCCAGAATGTCATTGTGCCACTTTGCCCTATGCGCGTGTTCCCGCCGTCCCCTCCACACTCTGTCACTTGTTCCCACCTGAGCCCTCAGCTTTTTTTTTTCCAGCTGTCCGGGATGTTTTTATCAGTTTACTTCCCTTCAGTTTCTTGGTCATTTTTTGCCTTTTAAAGTGCCAGGGGAATTTTAAGTGAACGTTTAAGAGCGGGGGGCGTCTGTGCGTTCATACTAAAACACAAAATTGATGAAGACCAAACCAAGCTCCCTTGCATATTTTTTGGGGAAACGTTCTCAGCACCCGCAGGCTCTGTGCAGCCCGGAATAGCTGTTTTTTAACGTGATTCGGGAAAAAAGTTATTTTTTGTGGGAATTCGGCAAAGTGACGAAAAGAATTTTTAGAAAATTTGCCCCTCTCTGTAGAGACTCAAGAAAATTTCCCCGAGCAGAGGCAAGAAGTCTTAAAAAAAGGGTTTTTTCCCACTACATCAATTATCTTACCCCATCCTGTTTCTCGTTTAATTTTGAATTTTGGGGGGGTGTTTATAGCTATTTGGCTGCAATGGCAGCTTTTTGGGATAACAGGGGTGTAGCTTTTAGTGGGCCAATTGGCCCCTCAGGGGATCAAACAGTTCTGAAGCTTAAACCCGGGGTTGGGGGCAGCCCAACAAGAGGGGAATCTAGGGGAAAAGGTAGGACCTGGTAAAAGGCCTATTGCAAAGTGACTTTTTTTTTCAAAATCTTTTAAAATAAAGCAATCCTTGTAGGAACAACCCCTTTAAGCCCCAGGTGGTCAAAAGTAATTGGCTAGGTAATTGGTGTACTGTTTCTTTAAATTTTGGCAAGCGGACAGGTGAATACACAGAGGCAGCGGAGACAGGGGACACTGGGGAACATGGCCTTTTCCTGGCCGGCGGGGGCCGCGGATTGACTTGACGTGGGGTTTTTGTTCTCCACACTTTATGTGGTTCCCGTTTATGGCGGGATTATTTTTTTCCTTTATTATTTAATTATTGCTACCTATGTGGTGGTTTTAGTTTATTGTCTTTAGGTGGTGGGCCCCATCTCATTTTGTTATGGGGCGCTATGGATTATAGTTATGCCCCTAGGTAGAGCCCATCCATTGAATTAGTGTATCAGTAGAATATTATCAGTAGAATGTTAAAGGTTATCTTTGCAACGTCTAAATGGCACCACAAAGTACCAGTGGAGGTTTAGAAGAACTATGCCCCATCCAATTGTTGCAAAGTTGCATAAAAAAATTGGAACGGTTGCCCTACTAGTCATTGAAGCCCTCAATATTTGTATACATCTTTAAAAGGTTTATATCGGCAAGTAATTGATTCCCCCTTTCCCCTTTTTTTTTGCTTGCTTCGACACTCAAAATGGGGGGAAAAAATTTCACTACACAAAACCTTCAGAGATTGGTTTCCTCTTAAAAGGGTTTTCTCACAATGACAACTTAAGTCTATTTCATCATAAGGTTGCTGGGAACCCACCAAAAATAAAAAAGGGGGTCCCAGTGCCTGTTTTAAAAAGTGTTTTCTAAATTTGTGATTTTCTTTTTTTAAACTCTTTGGAAATGCTAAAAATAGCAAATTTGGGGTTGGCCCATCTTTTTTAGTTTTTAAGTTTAAATGGGGGCTTTTTGTATTTGTCCAGTTCTCTATTGAAACAGGGACTTCGTACCCCTTTCTGTTTTTTATGGGGTCCAGTTTTTTGGACCCCACTTTCATCATGCTTTTTGGGAGGTACAATTTTTCATTGTGAGAAAATCCCTTTAAATCAGCACCAGTCATAGTGTCCTTACAACACACTACACCCCCCCTTTAAAAAAAAGTGATAATGATGGTGCCCCCTTTTAGAGTGCTAGAGGCACTTTTATTGATGGCTAAATGGGTTTTCCAGTTTGGACAATCCCTATTTGTTAGAAGAGTTTTGTGAAAATATGGTGATCACAAAATGTCACCAAGATATAATTTGTTGGAAAATTTGGCATCAAGTCCTCAATTTCCCTGCAGCACCACCACTGAGTAAATTAGGCATTGCACTGTGCCTATTTTAAATCAATGGGCAATCTGTGTAATATAGTGTTGGACAGGTCGTACAGAGTAAGAGACGTTCATTGTACTAACTCTCCACTCCGTCCTAAAGATGAGTTTCCTGAACAGGGGCCCTGTCATTATGAACTTAGAATTTTATAGTAGAGTATATGAAAATGCATCCTCTAAACTGGAAAACCCCTTTAATTGGAACCCTCCTTTAATTGACTATGTGTGTGCAAACACACATCTGCTGATGTGCAGCAAAAGGTTCATACCCTAGTGTCTGCTGTCGTTACTGAACCATCAATACACTAAAATTAATCAAAAAGAAAAAAAAACCTTGGTCTTCAAGTCTGCCCATTTTTAGGGATCTCCTAAGCATTCTGGGAGAGTAGCTATGTATGCTCTAACTGTACAGTGCTGGCTTTGTGGAACTGTCTCTCCACTCATCTTTAATTCCTTGGCACAACATGTGCTAATTATTTTCTTCATATTTTTATACTGACAGGTTCTTAAATTTTCTAATACAGAACTCAAAATCAGGAACAGAATTCTATTATTATTATTATAATTATTATTTATTTTAGAAGGCCATTAATTCCAGGTCACTGTACATTTGAGGGGGGGTTACATATATAACATGTCAAACAAAATATAATGCCAACAATAAATGAATAATAACTCATACAGAGGAAGAGAGGATCCTGTCCACAAAGGACTACAATTTACAAGGGAGGAAGGAAGACACAGAAGGTGAGGGGCAGACATGTTTGTGGGGTGGTGTAATGGTGGTGGGATTATTTTAGGTTATAGGTAATCCTGAAGAGATGGGTTTTCAGGTTGCTTTTGAACCTGGGGAAGTTGGGAGAGTGTCTGATGTGTTGGGCAGTGAGTTCTAGAGTGTGGGGGAAGCACGAAAGAAGTCTTGGAGACGGTTATGTGAAGGGACTGGGAGAGGGGAGAGGCAGAGGAGAACCGAGGTGGATAAGACGGGTGGTGAAGTTGAAGATTGTTTGAAGGGGAGCAATAGTGCTTGATGGGAGGCTGCAGATTAGGATGTAGCAGTAGTCTAGGCAGGCGAAGACAAGAGCATGGACCAGCATTTTTGTAGTATTGAAGTTAAGGAATGAGCAGATTTGAGAAATATTTTTCAGGTGGAGGTAGCAGGCAGGGGTAAGAGGTAAAGGAAATTAAAAAAGTTCTAGATGTCTTAAGCTGCCAGCAGAGGGAGCTCAGGAGCTTAACGCATACTGATTTATTCTTCAGTTGAGTTTATGAACATATGTCTCAATCTCTCATGCTTTCCCTTTTGAAACTATTTTTACAAAAAACAATAAAATCTTACTCAAGTGGATCTGCTCTGCAATGAAATTATGAGCTGAACTGAGACCTTAATATGTTTTACAGTATCCCTTGATAAATCTAGCAACTTACTAGAAATAAGAAGGAATTTCCACCTGTTGTGTGCAGGCATCACGTTTTATTTTACCCTTTTATGATGCATTTATTTCTAAATGTTGTGTTTATTTATGTCCTTCTGTAATATATGTCTCAAATTAATAAATAATAACACGTATCAAAAAATAATTTTTCCCTTCCTGTCTGAGTGTAAATGATGAAGTGAGTACTCACGTGTTTACATAATTGTTTATTAAATGTCCTAATCAAATAAAGAGTAAGAAAATTGATTCATAATAGCTATGACCTTCACAGCATGCCTGTAATAATTGATGATATGTCAAAGTGCTGACTTTTTAAGCAAAATATAATTAAATTGGGTTAATATTAAATAAAAAAAAAATGCACAGTCTGAGCAGGATGTTGGATTTTTCCATATTGGCCTCGATGTAATCAAGCAGAGCAATTTTGTAAAAGGATGACATTATGAAATATTAATTGAAGGTCATTTTCTAAGGATTTTATATATGTTTGATGAATAACTCATCATACATCACCCAATAAGTTACTTTAAAGCTTATGCACTAACAAAATAGAGTCATGTCTCCTAATTGACTTTCTAAAATATATGCATTGAAGTAGAAATCTTGATTTTTTTTCCACAAATTGCATGCAGTGTTATCAAGCAGTAATCAAAAAGATTGCAATAGTGATAAATCCACAAACAACAACAAATATCCAGCTCGTCAGATGAATGCAAATTTTTCTTCTTTGTTTGGAAAGCATAAAATTCAGATCAAACATGAACCATTGCTTAGTGATGTTTCATGTTTGATCTGGATTTTATGCTTTTCAAATAAAGAAGAAAACATGTTATACATCTGACAAGCTGGATATATTCTGTTTTTTTTTGGGAATTGCTTTAGCATAGTCCAGTGCTGTTCTGTGCCCATCCAGAATTTGATATAACAGTTAATGTAATGAATGTAGGTGTATATGACCTCAGGCTGTGCGGTAAGATGCTTGTAGAATATACAGCTCTGGAAAAAATTAAGGGACCACTGCAAAATTTTCAGTTTCTTTCATTTTTCTCTTCCATGGTAAATTTTTGGAGAAAAATGTACATTGTTATTTTATTATATAAACTACTGACAACATGTGTCCGAAATTCAAAGCAAAAAAAAATTTTATTTGATTTTCAGTAAATGAGAAATCTTCAAAATAGTAAAAGTGAAGCAGCAGAGCTGTCAGACCTCAAATACCCTGTTTCCCCGAAAATAAGACAGTGTCTTATATTAATTTTTGCTCCTAAGGACAAGCTAAGACTTATTTTTTGGGGATGTCTTATTTTTTTAAGAACAAGATTTCACATTTATTGTTGAACAAAAGATCAACATGTATTAATACATTGTAGTGATTTCATCACAAACATCAGCATAAGCTGAATTGCATTAAAAAAATACACTATGTCTTATTTTCGGGGGTGTCTTATTTTCGGGGAAACAGGATAATGCAAAGAAAGCAAGTTCATATTTAGTTAGAGACAATAAGACTAATGTTTTAAGTCTGGAACAGTTTAGAAATCAATATTTGATGGAATAACCATGATTTTTTCATTCAAAATTTCCCTTTTGGGCCCATTCCTGCACTTGTTTTGCCGTCCAGCTTGTCCTATTTGCAAGAGGATTGTGAGACCAAAAGCAGTGTTTTTTTTTACTTTTCTTCATTAAATAAGATTTGGTTCAGGTGATCACCTAATCAGAAGCACATTAAGGGAGAATGGGTGGACTTTGGTTGGAATTCAACTGACACTGGAATGGAATGGCCGTCACACATGTAGAGATGCTGATTTTTAGAAAACTGTGCAGTGGTCTCTTATTTTTTTCCAGAGCTGTATATATTATATAATATACTGTCCATCCAATTGCAGTGCAAATAGGCAGTGTTGTATTGATAAAGGTCCAACTTCATAGAAATGTAGAACTGCAGAAAAATTTGATAATACAGTATTTCTTCAAAAACAAAACTAGCTGCTTTTCCTATAGTTGGAATCTTTACTGATACCTATGCTTCTTCCTATGCTGCTTGTATACATTGTTTTTGAAGATTAAAGTCTTGAATTGAAGAATGGGGCAGTTCTACATTTAAAAACACCATCACAAGGCCATACTTACAGCTCAGTGGCTGGGCAATAAACCAACCCCAGTAGAAGGCAACATAAGCCCCACTGCTACTTGGGAGAGAGATAACAGGTGCAGATAACTAATGAGCACAACTCACACATCCATCCACTAGGAGGGCAACTAAATAATAAAAAACTACACATTGGATAAGTACCAGTTCACACCAGCCACAATATCATACAAGGGGAGACTGCACAAATGCAAAAATACTGATAAGACAACCACTCACACACCTGCTGTGCATGAGGGGGGTAGTCACTTATATAAATATGTGTGGTGCACCATGCTGGCTTACAACCTTTGAAGTCTCTACTGTTTGCTCGGGCTGCCCTACACGTTTCAGGTGTCCAACACAAAATAATTACACCCTCTGCTTCCCAGTATTTAGGTCAAAAATACATACAGGAAAAATCTCAAATATGAGGTATTAGTTGATACAGAGACCACTATATTTGTAACCCACATCAAGGGTCCTTATTTTCTTGCAAGTCCCTAAACAAACAATATACTGAAAAAAAATACTGGGGAGCAGAAGGTGTCAGTATTTTGTGTTGGATACTTGAAATGTGATGGTCAGCCAACCCAATCAAATAGTAGAGACATCATAGTTTGCAAGCCTGAATGGTGTACCACATGTATCTGTATAAGTGCCACCCTTTGTATTGCCTTACCTATAAACAATTTTAATACTAGTTTTATCATTATTTTTGCATTTTGAAGTCTCCCTTGTATGATATTGTGGTTTTTCTGCATACTGGTGTGTACTGGTACTTATCCAATTTGCAGGTTTTTTTTATTATTCAGTTGCCCTCCTAGTGGATGGAAGTGTGAGCTGCTGCTCATTTGTTATCTGCACCTGTTATATATCTGCCAAGTAGCACTGGGACCTATAATGCCTCCTACTGGGTTTAATCTAGTATCCTCCCATTGAGCTGTAAGTATGGCCTTGTGTTTGTGTTTTTAAACGTAGAACTGCCCCACTCTTCAATATAAGACTTTTTAATCTTCAAAAACAACATATATAAGCAGCATAGGAAGAAGGCAACAATACAGATTCCAGCAAAAGCAGCTAGTTTTGTGGAACATTGGATAGCAGTTGTATTGAGCTGACATTGTTTTGTTCATTTGATTAAAATCACAGACATACGAACATACTCACAGCTCAATTGCAGGACAAAAAACCATTCCCAATATGATGAAATATGATCCCCAGTGGTATATATGATAAATTTTACAGGTGCAGCTCACTGATGAACAACTGCTCATACACTCATCCACTAAGGGGGGCAGCTGCTTAGTAAACTGCACATTGGATAAAAACCAGTTCACACCAGTAGGCAGGACAGCTGGGGAGCAGTGTGTGTCAGTATTTTAGGTTGGACACTTGAAATATGCTAGGCAACCAGCTCAATTGAATAGTAAGGATGTTATTAATTGGTTGTAAGTCAGCATGGTGAACTACACGTAACTGTATAACTATCACCATATATCAGCCTTATCTATATGCAATTGCAATACTATCAATGAAAATGTACTAAGGGCATTTTGGAGGCTTTTTGGATGCTGTTTTGGGAGCGGAAACGCTCCAAAAACAGCGTCTAAATCAGCCGTGCTACTTGTGATCAAATTCTGCCACAATTACCAGATGATTTTTAGAGGTACCAACAGTGATCAGATTATCATTAGGGACTTGGCAGTGAATACAGCTGCATGCAAACCAATATTTTATCATACAAGATCTCCTTATGTCGCTTTAACAATCCACCAGTTAGGGTATGTTTACGCGGCGTATTGTGACGCGTTCTGAACGTATTGTATACGCCGCAATACGCCGGTTGTTTTAGAAGTAAGCACTGACTGGCACATACTTCTAAAGTGCTGACAGCCAGCTCCCATCGACTCTCACTTTCCCTGGCAAAAAGAAGTGACATGTCAATTCTTTTCCCCGACATGTATTGTATGTCGGGGTTAACGACAAGTAATCATAGTGCCGAATTACACACCGCTGATACACTGTGTGAATATAACCAAATTGTTTGCCATTAAATTAATTAGCTTAGACAATCAATAGACAACAGAAAGACCACCCTAACCTATTGGACACTAATGTAATGTTTGCCCATAGAGAAACCCTCCTAAGACTATGTTCACGCAATGGAGATGGAAGTTGATGCGGATTCCGCACAAGATTCCATGTCAAAATCCACAAGACTCATTTGAGTGAACTACACTGTCACGGTCGTGCCGCAGTCCCTGTTCTGGGATGTGGACATGGACGTGTTGCTGTCCTTAGAAACACTATATGGTTATGCACATCCCAAAAAAACATTTTTGAAAAAAATTAACATAGGTGCAACACTGGTGCTGTTGTAGTATACATGCATATTCCAAAAAACAGTGGCACACTATAAACTGGAGCACTATTAAAGGGGACATAGGAATTTTATATAAAGCATTTCTGCTATCTAGGATACATGAAAAGTTTTTTTGAGGTTCTCAGTTCACATTTTTGATCAAAACTGTTTAAGCCACCTCCGAACTTCAACGGGTCCTCAAGGCAGGTGGTCCTACACTATTGTTACACTATTATTACCTCTCACGGACTCTGTTCAGACTATCCATATCCTCAGGAGGGCAGGAAACCGGACTTTTAACACACTGCATGTTTAAAACCTATCCAGGTGGGTGGAGTGCATAAAAACAAAATTGAGGCAGCCACTTCCTCCAAACTCAAACTAGAAACAATATATGGTTTTGCACATCCCAAAAAAAACATTTTTGAAAAAAATGAACATAGGTGCAACAGTGGTGTGGCTGTAGTATACATACATATTCCAAAAAACAGTGGCGCACTATAAACTGGAGCACTATCAAAGCGGACATAGGAATTTTGTAAAAAGCATTTCTGCTATCTAGGATATATGAAAAGTTTTTTTGAGGTTCTCAGTTCACTTTTTGATCAAAACTGTTTAAGCCACCTCGGAACTTCAACGGGACCTCAAGGCAGGTGGTCCTACACTATTGATGTAGGATGTATTGATGTAGTGTAGGATCACCTGCCTTGAGGTCCCGTTGAAGTTCGGAGGTGGCTTAAACAGTTTTGATCAAAAATGTGAACTGAGAACCTCAAAAAACTTTTCATGTATCCTAGATAGCAGAAATGCTTTTTACAAAATTCCTATGTCCCCTTTGATAGTGCTTCAGTTTATAGTGTGCCACTGTTTTTTGGAATATGCGTGTTCCTGGCCTTGTCATTATGCCGCAGCCTACACTGCGAATAGCGGGGGCGTACCTGTGTTCCTGTTGCAGTGCCGCTGTCACCATAAACGCTCCTGTCGCCGCTGCTTACCCACCTGCGGTTGCTGTGCGGCTTTTCCCTTGCTGGCCATGCTGCTCCTCCATCTTGGCTGCTGCCCTAGTTCCTTATCTCTCTATAGAGGGCGGCGGCCACATCTTGCATCTTTATTCCCATAGTGTGCAGCGGGGTTAGGCGTCCTCTGCCAATCCCCTTCCACCTGTGTGGTGATAAGCCTGCTTCTCCTCACGCTCTCTGCCTGATCCTTGTTGTGTTGTTGCATATAGATTCTTGTCTTATGTTTGTTAATGGTCTGGTGTGTGATGTCTTGTTGGTTAGTCTCCGTGTTGGTTTCCATGTGTCTGTCTGTATCTTTGTCTGTGAGCTTCCTTGCCATATTATGTGCCCTGTTCTTGCCATGTTTATGCCTTAGTTCCTAGCCAGTGTCCTAGCTTTAGTCTCCGCTCATGTTCTTGGTGTTGTGTCCAGTCCATTTTAATTTTTTGTGCCTTGCCCTCTGTTTTAACCTTCCTGTTTGGCATCCGTTTAGTCCTTTCTTTGTCTGTTCTGTACCTGCACATATCTAGACCTAGGGCCACATGTATGAAAGTTTTGGTCTAAAATTCACTTTTTTCCCCATAGAAACCGATGAAGAAAAAAAGTGAATTTTAGACCAAAACTGTTTCAAACATGTGGCCCTTAGACTGCTATATCTTTACCCCTAATCCTGTTGGTGCCTAGCATAGGCACTTCTGGCCTGTCTGATCAACTGTCACTGCCGGGGATTGCTCTGAGGTCGCACCTGGTGGCTGTCGGGGAAAACTATATTCATCAATATAGAAGATGCCAAACTAATTGTATACAGGCTGTCGGGGAAAGCCATCCTTACCACCAAAGACTCTGTGAAGATGCCCAACAGCCACTTAATCATGCCCCCTCAGAGCAAGCCCAGCAGTGGTCCAGTGGGTCCACCATCCGCTCACCCATTACATACACCGTGTGTATTTCCAATTTGTGGTGCAAATAAAAAGGAATAGACATTTCCATTCTTTGAAGCAGATCCTGCTCTGATTTAACCTTCGGTAGGCTTTATGCAGATTAGCCCCTTTTCTGTTTGAGAAAAGCCAATATGTGAACATACCCTAAGAATATGGTTATTTTTGAATAGGGTAACTAATATTTCTACAACAGATTGCTGAAAGGTAAATAACCTGTTTAATCAAGAAAAAATGCACGTATGAAGCATGGAATCAGTGAACTTCAGAAAGTCTAAAATATATATATATCTAAATCTAATTTAAATAAAGTATTAGCCTCAAGGTAAAGCAAAGAGTATTTCTCCATAACCCATTGCAGCTTGTGTATACAAAACTAATTAGATCTCCACACAGGAGAAGCGTTCAGCTTTGACCAGTCTCCTCTGAGTCATAAATTGTGGAAAAAACAAACAAGGAATGTAAATGTGTAAACATTCTGCCCTTAATCAGATCACTGGAGATATCAACTCTCTGAAATCTTGCCTTCAGTTTTCTTTTTTACAGAGGTCATCTCTTTAGCTAAAGTGGGCACACAACCAAAATGATAACAGAGAAGTTTTCTCTGCAGCTTCGGTGAACTTAATCGCCATGCATACAGCACTAAGCAGGTCGCCTCACGCACAATAACATTTTAATTGTGAATTTAATCCGATATTATGCAGATTTTGTAGCTATACAATGCAGGAAGGCAAACAGTGCCATCTGCTGGACGCCAGACAACCTGCTGGAAAATGCCAAAAATATATTTTTATATGTACCTGTATGTATATTTATATTTTATATGCACCTGTATATTTTATTATACTACTCCTTTTAGCTACACACATAAAGAGAACAATATACTTGAATATGTATCTTCATTGTCACCAAAGGTTCCTAATTTCCATACTTAGGAAGCCTACTTTATGTTTGTCCCCCAAGACATTTGTGGATGTACTGCGTTTTTTTTACTACTGACCAACAGCAAAAAAATACAAGATATTGATATATGTTATTCATTACTATGCTCAGTATATGTCCCTCATTTATACAGTGTAGGAAATAATTATTTGATCCCTTGCTGATTGTGTAAGTGTGCCCACTGACAAAGACATGAGCAGTCTATAATTTTAAAGGGGTTGTCTCGCTACAAAGAATAGCTTTCAAATTGTAGGGAACACAAAATAAAGACATTTTCCAAATATATTGCTTTGTTCCTGTTTTCCCTAAGGAGATACAAGTGAATTTATGACCTCCCTGGCTATTTCAGTTCCCTCAGTAACTGACCTGTAAACAATTCTCCCCCTGCTGTTTGTTCAATGAGATAACTGAGTGATGTCATCACACAGGTCACTGCAGTGTCCTGTGCTGCTCAGCAGTAAAAAGCTTGATTTATGTAAAATAAACAGAACTGTAATTAGGGCTTTTGTTTTGGGGATCAGATAAGAAGTCCTGTTAGTAGTTTGAGAAGCTAATCTGATCTAATTAACATCTGAAAGCACAGCACAGCATGGAGCTGTACAAGCATGGAGCTTATGAAAATGAGTCAGTCTGAAACAGGAAGTGACAGAGTATTTCATTCATGCATCCTATGAAACTCTGTGGGGAGACAACTCCTTTAAGGGTAGGTTAATTTTAACATTGAGAGATATAATATCCAAAATAAAATCCAGAAAATCACATTGTATAAAATATATAAATGTATTTGCTTTTTGCTGAGAGAAATAAGTATTTGATCCCTCTGGCAAACAAGACTTAATACTTGGTGGTAAAACCCTTGCTGGCAAGCACAGCAGTCAGATTTTTTTTGTAGTTGATGATGAGGTTTAAACACATGTCAGGAGGAATTTTGGTCCACTACGCTTGGCAGATCATCTCTAAATCAATAAGATTTTGAGGCTGTCGCTTGGCAACTCAGAGCTTCAACTACCTCCATGAGTTGTCTATGGGATGAAGGTATGGAGACTGGCTAGGCCACTCAAAGATCTTAATGTGCTTCTTTTTGAGTCACTCCTTTGTTGCCTTGGCTATGTGTTTTGGGTCATTATTTTGATGGAAGACCCAGCCACGACCGATTTTTAATATCCTAGTGGAGTAAAAGAGGTTGTCACTCAGGATTTTACAGTATATTGCTCTATCCATTCTCCCATTGATGCGATGAAGTCCCCTCTGTCAATTCACTTGAAGAGGCTGGAGTTGGTTTTCAATTCTGTACTGAGCTCCATTCCAGCGATGCCGCTGTCGCTCCGTTCATCGGGTCTTCTGTTTACTTTCTGTTTCTGGCAGTCGGAACATCACCACTAGAGATGAGCGAACAATAAAATTTTCGAGTCGAACTTCGAACAGTAGTGGTGTTCGGTTCGAGTCGAACTCCATTAAAGTCAATGGGAGAAGATGTTTGGGTTAATAAAATAATAAAATTTTCTATATAGTTTAATATGTCATATATGATGAACAAAGCTGAGCTAGAGCGGGTGCAGGGGGGGGGGTGACAATGTTGGTTAAAGGGGTTATTCACCTCATTAAAAGACTAATTCAGTAACATCCCCGCTAGACTAAAATAAACATTTTTACTCATATTCCTCCCATCCCTGATTCCAGCAGCGCATCTTGACACATCGTCACCTCTGCGACTGCTGCAGCTGTCATGTGCCGCCATTTGGAAGTGAACAGCTCTGAACAGTAATGTAAATAGAGGCATGTGACGGCTGCAGCCAATCAGCAGTGACGTCCACATTCAGAAGTGACAGTGTATCAACAGAAGACCGGGGAGATGCGCCACTGGAATCGGGAACCAGAGGAAGTTGAGTATAAGGTTTTTTTTATTTTATTTTACTGGACAAGCCCTTTAAAGGGAATGGATGGTGTGTGATACCAAGACAAGCTATCAAACTTGGTGTGATTCAGATTGCAAAAAAGACTTAATTACCATGTACAAATATGTGAAAGGACAGTACACAGATCTCCTGTGATTTTTTTTACATCTAGACCTATAAGAATGACAAGGGGGCATCCTCTCCGTCTGGAGGTAAAAAGGTTTCACAAATGAGGATTTTTTACTTTAATGGTAGTGAGACGGTTTGTACTTGCGTGTAATTGTTTGTACAGATGAACGAGGCACCTTCAGGTATCTGGAAATTGTACCCACGGTAATCCAGACGGGTGCACGTCATTTCCTGATATCTTGGCTGATTTCTTTAGAGTTTCCCATGATGTTACACACAGAAGCAGTGTGTTTCTGGAGTGCATTAAAATACATCCACATGCGTCTCTCTAATTAACTCAGATGTTGCCAATAAACCAGAAGCTTCCCAAGACATGACATCATCATCTGGGTTGTCCCAAATTATATAAAGGCAGAGTAATCCTAGTGTATGGAAACTTTTGACTTTGCAGAAAGTAATAAAAATGCCTTAATTCTCTCTCTCATTATTCTGGCATTTGGTAAATATAAATAATTCTAATTGACCAAAAATGGGGAAGGTTTATTCTGATTTCATGTCAGATAGTGAGAAAAAACCTGCAGATGTGTCTCTTTATATATTGGATGTAAACTTCCAGTCTCAACTGTATCAGTATACCTTGAAAAAGTTATCCTAACGTTTACCATGGCTGTCCCAGAGTCATAAGAGTCTGTATGGCAAATGTAGTCTCTTTTGGACTGTTTGCTCTTTTTCCCAATTACATACATTTTGGTCGACATGTCAGAAACGAGGCGCCACCACAGCAGATTTAAGGCGCATTAAACGAGTGTATAGTGCACCTGAATGAATGAACCTGTCAAAAATCTGGTGTAGGATAATAGATGCACCTAATCGAGGCGCATAGCATAATTTAGGCACATAGCGTATCATTGCTAGCATATTTGAAGCGCCTACTTTAGGCACATTGAAATGTGTCGTGCCTGGCGTATAATGCACCTAGTTTTGTGGATCAAAGGAAAAGACGGATCTGGCGCACGTGGATAATTCAGAAGAAAGCCCAGGGTGCAGGCTAATATTAAGGGATTGTCTTTTTATTTTTAAAAGATGCAAAAGTAGTTACACCTTCGCAGTATTAAAGACATATGGGTTTTAGTATGCGCCTGGTTTTGGTGTACAACAGTTCATTTATATAGAGAATAGGGCGTCAACAGTTTTTTGGCAGAAAATACACCAAAAAAATATCGCAACCCTAATGGGATATGTCACCCTTTATGTTTTGGACACAAAAGCATGGTAGAAACATTTGCCCTGTAGATTCCTATGGCTGCCCTGGGATTTACATCAGAATACTGATACCACCAACATGGGCCAAAAACATGATGTGATTGGGGTCTGCGAAGAGTAAGGGTATGTTCACATGGCATAATTGCGGGGTGTACAGTATGCCCTGCAAACGGGAGTTGCGCTGATTGGCGCGTACTCTCGCGATGCCGGGGTGGGGGGGGGGGAGGCGGCCCCATAGACATACATTACTCGCAGCACTTTAAGTGACATGACACTTATCTCCCCGCTCGTACAATACGATCGTATTGTATGAGCGGGGAGGCATAATCCATAGTTCTCTATGAAAACTGTGGATTACCATAATTATGGGGCGCATCTCGCTTGTAATAGAGTGCAGTACGCCACGAAAAACATGGCAAAATGTGCCCCATAATAAGACGTGTGAACATAGCCTAAAAGGAGAGCTTGCTGCTCCCTGATGATCAATAAGAAACTCATTCACTGTCACATAAGGATGGTCCGTGTCCCTGCTGTGGTAGGAGAGCTCTATAGTTCCCAATGTATGTGCTATGTATGACATCCTGCTTCTGTAGGAAGAGATAAGCGTTGCCCATGTTGCACTGCTCATCTCTATATACCCTGTTTCCCCGAAAATAAGACAGTGTCTTATATTAATTTTTGCTCCTAAAGACGAGCTAAGACTTACTTTTAGAGGATATTTTTTCTTCTATGAACAATAATTCACATTTATTTTTGAACACAACATCAAATTGTAATAATATACTGCAGTGATTTCATCAAAAACATCAGCATAAGCCGCCAAACTCTGAATGACATAAAAAAAAAAATGCACTGTGTCTTATTTTCAGGGGTGTCTTATTTTTGGGGAAACAGGGTAATTTTTAGGTTCTGATACCAGAATGTGATGTTTCCACAAATACTACTCATAGTCATATCAATGGAAAGTGACATTATTCAGCAATAACTTTTTTTCAAACAAACCGTGCTTGACGAGTAAATGAATTATGCAGTGGACTGTGAAGGCATTGTAGTGTAATATATCCAGAAGAGCGCGGTAAGCTGCGGTATTATTTACTGGAGATTTTAATCATCAGCTGAGAACGGTCAGCGCTAAATAACCCTCTACTTCTCTCTCTTTCAGCAGTCACTTTAAAGTTTTGCCTTCGGAGTGACACAGATTGGTAGTGACAAGGATTGCTCTGTTTAATTTCAGTGTGAGAACCAAGGAGAAAGAATCTCTTAGTAATTTCAGTTTTGTTCCAGAAATCACTTAAAAACTTATTGAAAAGTATTAAAGGTGTCAGCAGCAAGACCATTACATGCCAGCTAGAATAAAAGCCTTCTTTTCATAGCAAGGGACCTGTTGTCTAGTCACCATTTTCATCCGTGCCAACTATTCAGCTTGTCAAAGGCCTTCCTTTAGGAGTTGCTGCATCTCATTGACTTGTAGAAAATTACTTCCCTTCTGCAGGAAATAAAAACACAGAATAGTGTTGGTTTTTTTTGCTGCTTTTAATTGCTTTGTTAATAAAACTATGTGGATGCCTAGATTTCCATTGTGATGCCGGTATTAACTCACTGAGGTAAGTCAGTGCCTACGGGAATCTGAATGAATGCTTATGTAAATGCTGAATACAAAGTAACATCAGTCCTGCTTCATTAAAGGCTATGAAATAACTGTGTAAGTTTAAAGGGGTTGTCCACCTTCCTGTTAAGTAAAAATATGCTGCTGTGGTTGTAAGACAACCCCCCCCCCCCTCCTCAATTCTGTACTGAAACCACGACAGTAGTCAACTCATCCAATTTCTGATAATAATTCACCCAGTGTGGGCACGGCAGAGCAGAGTCAATGCTTTAGTAGATTCAAATCGGAAAACCAACACCAGCCTCTTCAAGTGAACTCAACAGATTTAAAACATGTAAAGGTGTATGCAGATAGGCGCTCGACTATTGGAAAAATATGACTGACGTGTTTTGGATATCAAAATGACCCTTAGGCAATGTTCACACGGCAATGACTGGGACGTATTTCAGCCCGTAATTCATGCCGTACTGCGCTCAAATATGGGCGAAATCCGTCCCAGTCATTACGGTAATCCACAGTTCTCATAGAGAACTATGGATTATGTCTCCTCTCCCCGCTCGCACAATACGCCGCGGGGGGAGATAAGTGACATGTCAATTATTCACGGCGTATATGTGCCGTGAATAATGAATGTCCTTGGGGCCCCTCTGCCACGCCCCCGCTCCGGAGCACACGGCGTAATTGCGGGTGAAATATGTCCCACAATTACGCCGTGAATAAGCCGTGTGAACCCTGCCTTAGTCATATCCTGTGTATTGCCCCTAAACACACTAATTTAAAAAGACCACTCCGGTCACATGATTCAAGAAATGTCCTTCCCCAGCCGAGGTCCTCAGCCGTCTGCCAAGACAGATTGGACCTGGCAGTACTTACAGCCAAGCACCATTTAATCTATTTAAAACTAACAGAAATATTTAATAATGGTATTCAATATCTCGTTTAATGCTTAAAGGGATTTTGCCACGATCTAATGTAGACGTGGGATCCTCCAAAATGGGTATTTAATCACTTACTTATTTTTTTAAACACAGAAACACAACGCCCCTTTTCTCAAGACTTTAGATCAGAGTATCAGCCTGTTAGGTGAGGAAATCACTTCTTGGCAAAACCCCTTTAAGCCTCCTAGGATCCTAATTTCTAGTTTGAAAATCCATCTAGATTCTGTGCTGAGGAGTTTTCTATACAGATCTCCTCTCCCTGCAAAGCGAACCACCCTTTCAATGCCGCAAAAGGAGAAGAAGGTTAAATCCCTGGTGGGTAGATCCTGAAAATGCTTGGAGACCATAGAAGATTTAAAACAGTCCCTTCTTATGGGCGCCCGCTTTTCCTCATCCCTGGCCGGTATTTTTATGTCGGTTTGGGAGGAGAGGTTTCTTGAGCGGCCCCAAGTCTGTCGTTGGGAGACGGCAGAATACCTCGGCTGGGAAGGGGCATATCTTGAATCATGTGACCGGAGCGGTCTTATTAAATTAGTTACTTTTTAGGGGCTGCTGATAAGTCTTTGGCTTTGTCTTCTTTTTTGTTTCTATAGTACTGAATGTTACATCACATGAAAGCCTTATGTGTCTAATATATGTTTTCAAAATTTTGTGTTTGTAGCTTATGGCAACAGTGATTTAGGCACGCGGGAAAACAAAATGGCGGAGTCTAAGGCGATATTCACAGCAAATGAGAGTAGAGGAGTGATAAAATTCTTGTTTCTGCAAGGAAAGTCCATGAAGGAAATACATGGTGATATGTTGCAGAAATTGGGGGATCTATAACCTTGTTATTCTTGAGTTAAGTACTGGGTTGCCTAATTTAAAATGGGCCTCTTCAGCACCAATGATGAGGAGCGTCCTGGATGATCAAGAGTTTCCAGACTGATAAGAACTTCCTGATTCGACTGGTCTGTATGGATGAGACCTGGATTTATTTGTATGACCCTGAAACCAAGGAGCAGTCAAAAGAGTGGAGGCACAGTGGTTCTTCTCGTCCAAAGAAGTACGGGGCGCAAAAATCAGCCACTAAGGTGATGGTGTCTGTGTTCTGGGTTAAGGAGGGCCTGATGCTAGTGGACTACCTTCAAAATGGTGTCCACCATCAATATAAGGTATTACATTGAACTATTGGACCAACTGAAGGCAGCTCTGAAGGCCAAAAGGCGCAACAAGCTATCCAAAGGAATCTTGTTCCTGCAAGACAACGCCTCCGCTCACACTGCACAAGCAACCACTGCAAAACTGGTGGAGCAAGGCTTCCAGCTGGTTGACCACCCACCTTATTCACCAGATCTAGCTCCCTCCGACTATCATCTGTTTCCAAACCTGAAGAAACACCTTAAGGGTACCAAATTTCACACCATTTCTGATGCCATGGCTGCTACGGATGACTGGTTTGAGGCACAACTGAAATACTTATTTTTGCAAGGCTTACAAAACTTGGAATACTGATGTAAGAAGTGTGTTGACATCAATGGAGAGTATGTGGAATAAATGTAATGTTTCATCTTCCTATCTCGTTTCTTTTTAGGTAAATCCAAAGACTTATCAGCAGCCCCTCGTATACAGGCTATGACTAAGGATATTTTGATATCCAAGATGCTTCAGTCTTATTTTTCAACATGTACCACCACGGATGTTATAGTGGTTATCTGTATGTGCCGTGCACCATGCTTTCATGCATATTTTTAAAGGATTACAATAAATGTTTACGTTTTAAAGCTGCACAATTCCCTTGAAGAGCCTGGCGTTGGTTTTCCGGTTTCAATTCTGTACTGAGCTCCATTCCAGCGATGCTGCCGTCGGTCCGCTCCTCAGGTCTTCGGTTTACTTTCTGTTTCTGGCAGTCAGAACGTCACCACTGCAGCTGTTGACTGACTGTCATAGTCATCTAAGGGCATGTCCCCACTGCACGGGTTTTTCAGCCGGTTTGCGGTTTTGCAGATCACCTGAAAAACCAGTCGAAAATGAGCACAATGGTGCTCTATGGAAAACCCGTGCAGCAGTCCCCACTGCACGGGTTTTCCGTTGGACGGTTTTTCCGCCCACGGGCCGCTCAAAAAACATTGCGCATGTTCATTCTTCTGTCCGGTTTCCGGACAGAATATGAACACCTCAACGGGAGGGGGGAGGGCTCTTCTCCTCATCGGTATTTGTGAACGCACCCTAACATTGCCCGATGTCACTGGTCTCAAATAAAGGCTCTGAATGGTGATGTCAGATAATGTAACATGACCTCTGAAGTGTGCACAAGACAACCACCAAAGGCCATAAGACAGTCTTTTCCGGTCTTTGCCAACCAGAAACGGAGTGGCTTGCTGCCTTATAAGAAGAAGAAACTGAAACATAGAGGAGGAGAAAGATAGCAAGGAATAGTATATAGAACATTGGAAAGCTAAGAAAACAACACAGGGGATGATGAGGAACATTACTATAGCTTTTTAATTTGACAGCTTTTCCTTTATGGTTGTCATTGTGGACTGAAGATCCATTGCCAGGTCAGTCCTATGATGCTCTGTTGATGGCTATCCTGATTGCTTATATACAGTATCTCACAAAATGTAGTGCACCCCTCACATTTATTGTAAATATTGTATTATATTTTTTCATGGGACAACACTGAAGACATGAGCCTTTGATGTGATGTAGTCAGTGTACAGCTTGTATAAGATTATAAATTTGCTGGGCTCTCAAACTAACTCAAAACAGCTATCAATGTCACAACCACTGGCAACAAAAATGAGTACACCCCTAAGTGAAAATGGACAAATTGTACTCAAAGTGTCAATATTTTGTGTGGCAGATTATTTTCCAGCTCTGCCTTAACTCTCCTGGACATAGAGCTCACTAGAGCTTCACAGGTTGCAGCCACTGGAATCCTCTTCCACTCCTCCATGATGACATCACGGAGCTGATGGATGTTAAAGACCTTGTGCTACTCCACTTCCTGTTAGAGGATGCCCCACAGATGCTCAATAGGGTTAAGGTCTTAAATGCTTGGCAAATCCAGCACCTTTACCCTCATTTTCTTTAGCAAGGCAGTGGTCATCCTGCAGATGTGTTTGAGGTTATCATGTTGTAATGCTAACCTGCAGCCCATTTTCCAAAGGCTTGAGATCATGCTCTGCTTCAGTATGTCACAGTACATGTTGGCATTCATAGTTTCCTCAATGAACTGTAACTCCCCACAGCTGGCAACACTCATGCAGCCCTAAACAATGACACTCCCACCACCATGCTTGACTGTAGGCAAGACACACTTGTCTTTGTTTTCCTCACCTGGTTGCTGCCACACACGCTTGACACCATCTGTACCCAATAAGTTTTGGTTCCAGTAATCCGTGTCCTTAATCTGCTTGTCTTCAGCAAACTGTTTGTGGGCTTTCTTGTGCATCATCTTTAGAAGAGGCTTCCTTCCAGGACAACAGCCATGCAGACCAATTTAATGCAGTGTGCTTCGTATGATCCAAGCACTGACAGGCTGACCACCCACCCCTTTAACCTCTGCAGCAATGCTAGAAGCACTTATACGTCTATTTTGAAAAGATAATCTCTGGATATGATTCTGAGAATGTGCACTCAACGTCTTTGGTCGACCATTAGCAGAACCTGTCTTGTTTAACCGCTGTATGGTCTTGGCCACCGTGCTGCAGCTCAGTTTCAGGGTGTTAACAATCTTCTTAAAGCCTTGGCCAGCTTTATGCAGAGCAACAATTCTTTTTTTCAGCTCCCCAGAGAGTTCTTTGCCATGAGGAGCCATGTTGAGCTTCCAGTGACCAGTATGAGAGAGTGTGAGAACAATAACACCAAATTTAACACACCTGCTCCCCATTCACACATGAGACCGGGTAACAATAATGAGTCACATGAGACCATGGAGGGAAAATGGCAAATTGGGAACAATTTGTCCATTTTCAATGAGGCATGTACTCACTTTTGTTGCCATCGGTTTAGACATTGATGACTATGTGTTGACTTATTTTGAGGGCACACCAAATTTACACTTATACAAGCTGTACACTGACTACTTTATATTGTTTCAAAGTCTCATATCTTCAAGGTTGTCCCATGAAAAGAGATAATACAATATTTACAAAAATGGGAGGGGTGCACTCACTTTTGTGAGATACTGTACATATATACTGTATATCTATCACGGGGTGTGCATGTTCTCTATGTGCGGTCCATTTAGCCGTCCGGTTTGAGACTCCTGTACAAAAAAGTGGATATAAAGGCCACTTGCACTGTTGTATGTCAGTAGCCACTTGTTTGTAGCATTATATGCATGTTTTTATCAGCATTTTGACCATACCTTCCAGGTGTCCCTCTTACATAGGGGCAGTCCTTATTTTTTACTCAAATTCCCATCCCTCTACTCCTTAAATGTTCGTTCTTTTGACTTGATAAATGTACTTGCAACAATAAAGTGTTTTACCCCAAAAAGCAGTCTTTTGCTTCCTTACTGCATAATCGCTACAATTTATATCTTATTTATTTGCTTCAATTTAATCTACAAAAATGTTTGTATTTGAACAATTCTGATACTAATTTGTAACCGTAAAATGATTAAAGGGGTATTCCACCACAGACAATGTTAGGATATCGTTAGGATATGCCATCATTGGGACCTGCACCTAACTCGGGATCAGGCTTGTGCACGACTCTCCATTCTGTTCTATGGGAGTTCTGCACCACTCGGCTGTACTTGGAAATCCCATAGAATAGAATGGAGTTACTGTGCAGACGTGGCCAGCTATCCAGCCGGCGCTGCGAGTTGTGGCCATGTTCTCCACTCGTGGCAAAACTCCTGTACATAAAAAATTATCTACAGTCAAATCACATTATTATGACCTACGTTCGACGTCAGTAGTGTGTTAGCTTGTAAAGGAAGTCCTATGTGTGAGCTGGCTTGGTTTGTATACAAGGTGTGGGATAGGCTGTCTGCACACACATCCCTGGTTACTGTCACGGGAGCAATTAAACTCCTTAACGACCGCCTACCATCTTTAGGTGGCGGGCATTTCAGGTCGTTCGTCTTTTGATGCCGCTGCAGACAACGGCGTTTGCGGCGCTTGGCGCCGCAGCAGCTCTAAGTTCGAGGCTGTACTACACAGCCCTGTTCCCAGCACAGCTCCTGCAAGCACCGGGGAGTGGGGGAAACCTCCGCTCCCCGCTGCTTTAACCCTTTAATTGCCGCAGTTCGTCACCACAGCGCAAGGGGTTTCCCTGCTCTGTCAGGTGATTGGAACACCAGGTGACTCGACAGAGCCCGGGGAACGGCTGCACAGTCAGCCCTGGGGACCTAGAGTTGCCCCAGGGCTGTCTGTGTAAGAAGCCAACGATCAGGACAGACTGTGAGCTGCCCTGATCACTGCCTGTGATTAGATTACAATACTAATACATTACTAATTGTAAAAAAAAAAAAAAAAAAGGAACAGTTCTACCTCCATGTGATTTAAAAAAAAAGCAAAAAACATAAAAAGTGTAAAAAAAATTAATAATAAAATAAAAATAAATATTTAATAAAAAATAATTGTGCATACATTACACACACAAAAAAACCGTACACATATTAGGTATCCACAAGGCCGTAATCTAACAAAGTATTAAGTGTGAAATGTGAATGGTGTAAAAAGAAAAAAAAATATGGAAAACATTTTTTTTAAAAATGTAAAAATAATTTTAAGTGAACTTTAATTATTCCCCCATAAAGTAGAACTCACCTTGAAAAAAAAACAGGCCTCACACAACTGCGTCATTGAAAAAATAAAAAAAGTTACAACTGTTGAAACGCAAGGAGGCAAAAACTAAAAAAACGTTCTGGCCATTAACTACTTTTCAGACATTCGCTTAAGGGGTTAACAGAGTCGCAAAAAGTGATGATTATTGGTTTTCAGGCCAAAGGTGGCGGTACTTCTGAAGCTGTGTTGTTTGTGATCTGTTGGCGGCCGCTGTGATAGAAGTGCAACGTGAATGGACAAATGGCGCCATTGTGAATACATGACCTGGAAACTACGGAGCACCATGCGCCATTGATGGGAGAGGGTCAGGTGGTTACCAGACATGTTTTTAAAACAACAGTTCGGTGAACGCTTCTGGGCTCTGGAGCAGACGGATGTCCCTGCACCTCTGCTAACAAAGTCACATCGGCAGAAAAGCCTTTATTTTTCGCTTCAGTATCGGAATTGGCAAGAGGTTACCTTCTCGATGAGTCACGTTTTGTGATTCATGGATTGGATGGACGTTGGCTTGGAACCCCAGAGAACAGACACTCTGCAACCATTGTTGGAAGAACACGAGTTGGTGGTGGAAGTGTTATGGTCTGGGCAATGCATTCTCTGGGCCACTCATCCATGTGGTAGGCACTCTCAGCAAATTTGGGTATGAATCCATCCTCACTGATCACATACACCCATACATGCCGATTGGCTTCTCTGGGGAGGATGCAACATGTCACACAGCTAGAAATGACCAACATTGGTTGGAGGAGCAAGACCAAGACTTCCAAGTACTATCCTGGCCCTCTAAGTCCCCAGACTGAGCATCTGTGGACCACCTCAATCGTCTATGGATCCTCCCCACACCCTTCTAGCAGCTCTGGGATGAGGTCGGCTCCGGATACCTGTGACAACCTACCAGGAACATACGGAGTCTCTCCCAGCCCATCTAGCTGCTGTCTGTGCTGCACACGGCAGTCACTTTGGATCGCGCTGTCCAACAATTTCTGCTCCAGGGGCCACATTGTCAATCTGAACCTCTCCCAGGGGCCGCAGTAAATCTTAGAGGAGTCTTCCCCGACTTTTATGGCAGTTTAATTGTAAATACCCAAAATGGCTGAAAAGGACTTGGTTCCACTTTAAGGGGCTGCCAGAGGTCAGAGTTGGGGTCCTCTGCTAGATTCTCCAAAAAGAGAACAGGCAGCGCCTACTTTCATTTTCGTAGGCTGTGTCACAACTATAACAATGATATATGGCCTCCTCTCCGGAGTCTCAGACTTATCAGACATGGTTATGGTAGATATTGTGGATCTGATTGTGTCAGAAATAAACACTCCTCTGAGGAAAAAAGCCAGAGATAATACAGAAACAGTCGCTCATTTTGGTTGCCTCAAATAACATTTACAGCCGTATAGTGCAGCCATACAATTAACAATGCGGCCATACAGTGCCCACCCTAACAGTACTGGACATACCGTGCCTACCATAACAGTGCCAGCCATACAGAGCCCATTATAACAGTGCCAGCCATACAGTGCCCATTATAACAGTGCCAGCCATACAGTGCCCACCATAACAGTGCCAGCCATACAGTGCCCACCATAACAGTGCCAGCCATACAGGGCCCACCATAACAGTGTCAGCCATACAGAGCCCACCATAACAGTGTCAGCCATACAGAGCACAGCATAACAGTGCCAGCCATACAGTGCCCAGGATAACAGTGCCAGCCATACAGTACCCACCATAACAGCGTCAGCCATACAGTGCCCACCATCACAGTGCAGCTACAGTGGCCCACCATAACAGTGTCAGCATACGTGCCACCATAACAGTGCCAGCCATACAGAGCCCAGCATAACCGTGCCAGCCATACAGTGCCCACTATAACAGTGCCAGCCATACAGTGCCCACCATAACAGTACTGGACATACCGTGCCCACCATAACAGTCAGCCTTACCGTGGCCCACATACAGTGCACATAGTGCCCACCATAACAGTGCCAGGCATACAGGTGCCCCATTTAACGGTTGCCAGCCCATACAGTGCCAGCCATACAGTGCCCACCATAACAGTACTGGACATACCGTGCCCACCATAACAGTGCCAGCCATACAGTGCCCACTATAACAGTGCCAGCCATACAGTGCCCACTATAACAGTGCCAGCCATACAGTGCCCACCATAACAGTGCCAGCCATACAGTGCCCACTATAACAGTGCCAGCCATACAGTGCCCACCATAACAGTGCCAGCCATACAGTGCCCACCATAACAGTGTCAGCCATACAGAGCCCACCATAACAGTGCCAGCCATACAGCGCCCACCATAACAGTGGCAGCCATACAGAGCCCACCATAACAGTGTCAGCCATACAGTGCCCACTATGACACTGACAGCCATACAGTGCCATCGGTTAAATGCAGCTGCCAAGTCTGAGGACAGAGATATAGCATGTCAGTGGAGCCCGGATATGAGCGGGTGGTCATAATAATGTGACCTGACTGTATCTGTGTCAGTGAGCCGGCGGGGAGGTGTCACATCCGCGCCCTGTGTACAGAGCTATTCTAATGCTGACATTGGGATTTGTTACTACGCATGCGCACACCGCCGCCAGAGCCCGCTCCAGCAGTACGTCGTTGCCACCACTAGATGCCGCCCGCGCCTCACGCGCACCGTCTCTCCGCAGCCTGTGCTCTCTTTCTCTCGCCAGTGACATTTTCCCAGAATCCCCCAGTGCTTCCGGGTCAGGGGTCGGGTGCAGCGGTTGCGTTTGGTTTGGGTGATGAGTGGAGCGGTGGCCGCTGCAGCCAGGACACGAGAGTGGACGTCATGGCCAACCTGCCGCCCGGAGACCCCAAGCTGGTGTCGCTGATCGTCAACCACCTCAAGAGCCCGGGGCTGTTTGATCAGTTCCGCAGAGACTGCCTGGCCGACGTGGACACCAAGGTGAGGGGGGCGCTGTGGGGGGGAGGTGGTGAGGACTCCTGTGTGATTGTGCTGGCGTCACCTGCGTCCTGTGCCTGCAGGCTGCTGCGGGGTGTCTGGGAGCTGCTCAGTGTCAGGAGGCTGCACTACAGCCCTGCCATTAATTTGTGTGGAGGGGGAGGATTTCAGGAGTGACCGTGGTGCTCACCGCCTGCCTCCTGGAGTTACTTTGCCTTATAGTCTGCCCCAGCGCCATTCACCTGTATTGTGCCTGAGATACCGGAGCCCTTAGCTTGTTACGGAGATCAGCGGCCTAGGACGTGGCTGACGCTGCTCGCCCATGGGCCTGGGGCGGCTGACGCTGCTCGCACCATCGTCATAGGCTTGATACGGTGTAGGGGGTGATCTCTGCACACACAGATGTCACAGTATTGTCTGGATGGTCCTGAGATGGCGGCGATTTCACTACCTCACATATGGGAGACCTGTCGCCCTGTACGAGGAAGAGGAGAACCAGGACTTAGGCTCTGTTCACACAGATTATTAGCGCCAAAGTACAACCCACCAATACCAACACTTCAAAAAATGCTGGATTAGAGGGAGCACGAAGCAGATTATAAAGTGGAATATAGTATAGTTTATATACCATGTAGTAGTGTGTGTGGTGTGTGTGTATATATCTCTCCATCCAGTACAGCTATGTACATGAGGCTACTGTAATTTTATAGACAATCATTTTGGCTATCTCATACGTAACTTTGATCTGCAACTATTTAGCATGTGCTTAGTTCTGCAGATTCTTATCATGTGACTACATTGTTACTGTTTTGCTCCTGGTGGTGGAACAATCTTTTTCTTCTTGTTACTACAAATGACAACCTGTTCTCACAGTCCCTAATAGCTCAGTATGTTATTAGGCCGATTCCCAAATGAAAGGTCACTGGTTCGAGCAGCCATAAAGATTTCCAAGAAAAGAGAAGCCGCTTCATCCAGCTCATCGATGGCGTCTCTGGGCCAAAAAAATTGCCAACTGCATCATGTGAGGCCCTGACAGCTGGAAGAATATGAAATGAAGTCCGTCCATTCATCCCAGAGCCAAGAGTTTTTTTTTTCCAGGGGAAATATCAGTCAACAAGTCGCTCATCACAAGGTCGATCAGTTCTGACGCTAAGACACAGCAGTGGAGGCGGCTCGTAGGCTATGTAAAAGTGAGATCAGACGTCAATGCAAGCAGCGGGCAACACACATTACACAGGTCTGGAATGGCGGCCCGAAAAAAGGTGAAGAAGCCGCGACTTCAATCTCCTCATAACAAGCATTGATGGCACGGGGATGTTTCACAGCCAAAGATGATGGATACTTGACCAGGATGGATGGTGACCTCAATGCTGAGCTATAGGTGAGTGTCCTACAAGATGAGTTACTTCATACACTCGTGTACTATGGGTATGAAAAGGACGACACAGTGTCCAGCAGGACAACGACCTGAACCATAAGTCAAGGTTAGAGAAGAAATGGTTCATTGACAATGCGGTAGAGTTGCTGTATTGGCCTCCACAGTCCCCAGACCTCAACCCCCAACACTTGTGGGTAGAGTTGAAGATAAAGCTGTATTCGTACCCAAGTCCAGTCTGCACCAACATTGGGAATGTGTAGAAGAGACATGGGATCAGATTTTGGTCAAGACTTGATTGAATCTGATCCAGAGCCCAGAAGGATTCAGGCAGAGCTGAAAGCTGAAGATGGATTTACCAAATACTAACACAATAATAAAAGAGCAAAACAGTAACAATGCAGTTCCAGGAAAGAATCTGCAGAACTAAGCAGATGCTAAATAGTTGCAAGACAAATTTATGTATAAGATATGTAAGATGACTGTATATAAAATTACACTAGTCTCATGTACAAAGCTGTAGTGGATGCTGAGATATGGAGACTGAAAGTCATACGTTCAAAACATTGTTACCATTTTGCTTGTCAGTTTGTTTTACCTAATTAGCTTGATTATTGTATCATAAGGTGATAAAAAGCCGGATGTTACCATTTTACTACAGTAAAGTTATCACTTAAACATGCGCACAGAGCTCAGCTTCTCTCTATCATAAAACCCTATATATCACAGAGCTCAGCTTCTCTCCTCTATCATATAACCCTATATATCACAGAGCTCAGCTTCTCTCCTCTGTCATATAACCCTATATATCACAGAGCTCAGCTTCTCTCCTCTATCATATAACTCTATATATCACAGAGCTCAGCTTCACTCCTCTATAATATAACCCTATATATCACAGAGCTCAGCTTCTCCCCTCTATCATATAACCCTATATATCACAAAGCTCAACTTCTCTCCCTCTATCATATAACCATATATATCACAGAGCTCAGCTCCTCTCCTCTATCATATAACCATATATATCACAGAGCTCAGCTTCTCTCCTCTATCATATAACCCTATATATCACAGAGCTCAGCTTCTCTCCTCTATCATATAACCCTATATATCACAGAGCTCAGCTTCTCTCCTCTATCATATAACCCTATATATCACAGAGCTCAGCTTCTCTCCTCTATCATATAACCCTATACATCACAGAGCTCAGATCCTCCCCTCTATTATATAACCCTATTTATCACAGAGCTCAGCTTCTCTCCTCTATCATATAACCCTATATATCACAGAGTCCAGCTTGTCTCCCTCTATCATATAACCCTATATATCACAGAGCTCAGCTTCTCTCCTCTATTCTAGAACACTATATAACAGAGCTCGGCTTCTCTCCTTCTATCATATAACCCTATATATCACAGAGTTCAGCTTCTCTCCACCATCATATAATCCTATATATCACAAAGTTCAGCTTTTCTCCTCTATCATATAACCCTATATATCACAGAGCTCAGCTCCTCCTCTATCATATAACCCTATATATCACAGAGCTCAGGTTCTCTCCTCTATCATATAATCCTATATACCACAGAGCTCAGCTCCTCTCCTCTATCATATAACCCTATATATCACAGAGCTCAGCTTCTCTCCTCTATCATATAACCCTATACATCACAGAGCTCAGATCCTCTCCTCTATTATATAAAACTATATATAACAGAGCTCAGCTCCTCTCCCTCTATCATATAACCCTATATATCACAGAGCTCAGCTTCTCTCCTCTATCATATAACCTATACATCACAGAGCTCAGCGTCTCTCCTCTATCATATAACCCTATATATCACAGAGCTCAGTTCCTCTCCTCTATCATATAACCCTATATATCATAGAGCTCAGCTTCTCTCTTCTCCACCCACAACCCTTCTCCCCATATACAGCTCAGCTTTTTTTTGTGTTTTACTTTAAGGCCTCGTTCACACGGCTTATTTGGGCGATGATTGGAGCCGTACTGCGCGCCATATTTGCGCTGCAGTACGGCTCCGATCCGTCCCAGTAACTACGGTAATCCACAGTTCTCATAGAGAACTATGGATTCCGTCTCTACTCTTCGCTCGGGGAATCCGCCGAGCGGGGAGAAAGTGACATGCGCATTATTTACAGCGCGTATGCGGCGTGAATGAGTGTCTATGGGGCCGGCGAGCTGCAGGCCCCTCGCCCCGCCCCCGCTGCACGGCTGCCGGCGTAATTGTGGGGCGAAATCCGTCCCCACAATAAGCCGTGTGAACATTGCCTTACACTGAAATGCTGCAGCTTTTTAAACACATGTAGTTGGAAGCCTGCTCTGTTGAGTGCTCCCCCCCCCCTCCACACACACACACACACACACACACACAACACACACACACACACACACACACAACACACACACACACACACACACACACTTCTTGTAGTTTTTGTGCTTGTTGTCCTCCGGGTTGTTACAAGGTCCCATGTGTCACCCATTGTATGGAAATGTGGGAATGTTTATTAGGTGCGAGCTGTGAGTTCCCCCCGGGTACATGGAACCGTTCTGTTTGATGAATCTTCGACCCTCGGGGGCCCTGGGACTGTACGTCTGTTCTGCTCTAACAACCAAGCTAATAGCGAACACGTGCTCCATAATACGCCTTTCCACCACTTCATGGATTCATCCAGAAAAAAACTGCTGGTGAAATCCGAGGTACAATGTGTTCCCCCTGGGGTCCTGAGGACTGTAACAACAATTCTGATGAGATGGAATTATACAGTGGCCTCAGGATAAAATATTGTCACCATACAATGGTCCTTCCTGGGACGTCGAATATTGAGTGTTGTTTCAAGATACAATGTCCCAGACACTGATCCAGCCAATTATCATGAACATTGTACTTGTAAAGCATCTGTATTAGTGAGTAGCGCCTCTCTACAGTACAGTGTGGTACTACATGTCCTGTACTGCTCTTACATGTATTAGTGCAGTGCATGCAGTGATTGGCGGTCTAGTAGCGCCTCTCTACAGTACAGTGCGGTACTACATGTCCTGTACTGCTCTTACATGTATTAGTGAGGTGCATGTAGTGACTGGCAGTCTACTAGCGCACCTCTACAGTACAGTGCAGTACAACATGTCCTGTACTGCTCTTACATGTACTAGTGAGGTGCATACAGTGATATGTGGTCTAGTAGCCTCTCTACAGTACAGTGCGGTACTACATGTCCTGTACTGCTCTTACATGTATTAGTGAGGTGCAGGCAGTGATTGGCGGTCTAGTAGTGCCTCTCTACAGTACAGTGCGGTACTACATGTTCTGTACTGCGCTTACATGTATTAGTGAGCTGCAGGCAGTGATTGGGGGTCTAGTAGCGCCTCTCTACAGTACAGTGCGGTACTACATGTCCTGTACTGCTCTTACATGTATTAGTGAGGTGCATGCAGTCTATTCGCGCCTCTCTACAGTACAGTGCAGTACTGCATGTCCTGTACTGCTCTTACATGTATTAGTGAGGGGCATGCAGTGATTGGTGGTCTTATAGCGCCTCTATACAGTACAGTGCGGTACTACATGTTCTGTACTGCTCTTACATGTATTAGTGAGGTGCAGGCAGTGATTGGCGGTCTATTCGCGCCTCTCTACAGTACAGTGCGGTACTACATGTTCTGTACTGCTCTTACATGTATTAGTGAGGTGCATGCAGTGATTGGCAGTCTAGTAGCGTCTCTCTACAGTACAGTGCGGTACTACATGTCCTGTACTGCTCTTACATGTATTAGTGAGGTGCATGCAGTGATTGGTGGTCTAGTAGCCTCTCTACAGTACAGTGCAGTACTACATGTTCTGTACTGCTCTTACATGTATTAGTGAGGTGCATGCAGTGATTGGTGGTGTAGTAACTTCTCTACAGTACAGTGCAGTACTACATGTCCTGTACTGCTCTTACATGTGCCAAGATGAGCGTCTCCTTTGGGCACCAGGTGTGGACCCCATTTTCTTTTTCCTGGTACATGACCCAGAGAAGCTCCTGTCCTCCGTATAGAAGGTGATTTCCAGCAGCTCCTCCTGATGTTCTATGGAAGGACTTGCTTTATCTGGATTTAGTTTGTATTATGTTGGTGACATTTTGGAGCCTTGGAACCAATTCATAGCTTCTCATAGACTTGTGTTTCATCATACAATGGTTTGACTGGAAGCAATGAATACTGTGTGTTGAGAAAGCACTGTATGTATATTCACTATGTATATTACACTGAAGTCGTCTTATCTTGCAGCCTGCATACCAAAACCTGAGGCAACGGGTTGATAATTTTGTTTCCAACCATTTGGCAAACCACACGTGGAGTCCTCATCTCAACAGGAACCAGCTGAGGAATAACATCAGGCAGCAGGTGCTCAAGTGAGTACAACACTGAGGTCCAGTCCACTTAATAATAATAATCTTTATATAGCACCATATTCCGCAGCACTTTATAATATAGAGGGAATAAGCACAGACAAACCAGACATTACATTACATTATAAAAGCTACTTACAAATGAGACACAAGGTGTGAGGGCCCTGCTCGCAAGAGCTTACAATCTCTTAGGGTGTATGGGTGAGACAAAGGGTTAAGAAGTGCTAGATTTACAATGGTCCGGCCATGTGACATAAATATGGGGTTGTAATATGTAGAATTCGGATGAACCTGCCACCCAGACAGTACATCAATATACAGATAAGTGCCAAAAATTGGATGAGTAAGTTGGGAGGGTGGGGGGTCTAGCCATTAGGGATTCTGGTAGGCCAGAGTGAGAAGATGTGTTCTCAGGGCCCTCTTAAAGCTATGAGAGTTCTGAGTGTGCCTGATCGCCCGCGGATGCATGATCCAGAGAATTGGAGACGGGCATGGGAGGTTCGGATGATTGAGGAATGTAACCTGATATCAGCAGCAGAGTGGGTAGGGTGGTAGACAGAGATGAGGGAGGAGCAGCCCTGTGGAGAGCTTTATGGGTGAGAGTGATGAGTTTGTTATATTCTATACTGAATGGGTAACCAGTGCAGTGACTGACACAGGGTAGAGGCATCAGTATAGCGGCTGGAAAGAAAGACAAGCCCGGCTGCTGCATTCAGGACAGATTGGAGAGGGGACAGTTTGCAGACAGAGATCGATAGGTAAGGAGTTACAGTAATCAAGACGAGAATGAATAAAAGCAACATTGAGATTTGGAGTTGTTTTAGCAGTGAGAAAAGGACGGATTCAGGAGAGGTTCTTGAGGTGCAGATGACAGGAGCGGGAAGTCGACTTGGGGTATGTCCACACGGTGTGCCGGATCTGAAAAATGCATTCAAAAGCGCTGCATCAATCACATCCAACATGCAGCTGCGTGTTTTGATGCATTTTGGCTGCAATAGGATCGCACCCTATCGTTTTACATAGGGCTCCTGCTGCTTCTCTCGGATCAAGAATTGACGTACATTTTTTGAACGGATCCGAAAGATGCATCAGAAGGACACATGTAAACATGCACTGGCGATCAAAGGTCTGAACACCAATGCGTGTTTTACATTGAAAGCAATGTAACCGCACTGCACATTGTTAGATGCGTGTTTGCGTCCCTTTAGTGTCCGAAACACGCATCTAAAAACGGATCCAACACGCGGTGTGAACATACCTTCACATCCGGTCAATTTGTACACTACTATTCAAAAGTTTGGGGTCATCCAGACAATTTTTTTGTTTTCCCTGAAAACTCATACTTTTTATTTATCAAAGTTCAAAAACTGTGGTGGTGGCAGATGTGAGTCTATAGTGTCTTCTGGGTGGAGCAGGAGGGTCAGGGTGCTCTGCTGTGTTCTCCTTCATTCTATGTTTTGGGGTAGTCTCTGTACACTGACCTCCACCAGCCAAGTCAGGAGCTAGCGTCTTCTCACTCAGATCACCTTACCTCTATTCCAGTGCCTGAAGATGATAAATGGAATTATACTCAGATTTTTTTTTTTCCCCTTCCTTCTCTAGGTCTGGAATGCTTGAGTCTGGTATTGACCGCATTATATCCCAGGTTGTGGACCCAAAGATAAATCACACCTTCAGACCTCAAGTGGAAAAAGTCGTCCAAGAATTTTTGGCCACGCTAAACAACAAAGAAGATGCAAATGCAAATCCTGAACAAGTGGAAGAGAAGTCTGAAGCCTCCCTGTCCGTCACTGGTACTCAAGTTTTACGGTTTTCTTGATTTGAAAGTTTTGTAACTAAGAGGTTTTTCTGTTTTGTTCCTGCAGTGGCAATGCCTCAAATGCTGCCTATGTTGTTGTTTTTTTGTTTTTTTTTTAAGTGGGCTAAATTTTCCAGACTCTCATAGCTCAGTGAAGGGGAACCTGAGACACTTTAAAGGTTTTTTTTTTAACTTATAGGGAAAGTTAATTAAAGACTTTTTCAAAAGACATTGCTTTTTGATTTTGTTTTGGTCAGGAGTTAGGGTCTGGGATTGAAAACAACTCCAATTATGGTAATTTAAAGGGAGAGTGTCATCAAAAATGACTTAACATGTTTATGTTCAACACATTTTTGGCTATTTTTTTTTTTCCCATAACACTTTCAATATTTTTTAAGAATTCTTAAGTCCTGCAGTTTTCACTTTGGCCACTAAGCCTAATAATCGCCTGACACTTCCTGTTCTGTAGAAAAAGATTCTCAGTTGTCTGCTCATTAACAGCACGAAGAGGGGCAAACTGAAAGGAGACACAAGTGTGAATAGATAATACAGGATCCACCGATCACAAGAGGAGATGTTAGTTTACCCTCTCCTCCGCCCTGCACAGTGACTTCTTCCCAGGGCACAGAGCATGACTAAAAACTCTTCTATAGAAGTGAATGGGACTGAGTCAGTCTTAAAGGGGTTGTCTCGCTATAATGATTGGGTTTTAATTAAAAGATCTTTAAGAAACAAGCAGCTTTGCAATATATGTTCATTACAAATGTCCTACTGATTTTGAGTTATCCCTGGTAGTAGGAGTGCATCAGTTCCTCAAATCACTATAGCAACTGACCTGTTTATTGTTATCTCACTGGCTGTCATTTCTGGTGACTCATCAGCTTCTCAATACAGGTCTGAGCACAGAGCCCCTCCCGCACAGTATGATGCCACTTGTGATGCTTCTGTAGGGGAGGGCTCTGGCTTCTGTGTCCATGCCCCGGGATTTAACCTGGGGGTTTCCTGCCCCCCTCCTGCTCTATACAAGATTGAGGAGAGCGGGTGGGCTGTTTTTTGTGGCAGTACGAATTTTGTGACAGGTAAAATTTGTTTATTTTATTCATGATGGGGCTGTGGAGCTTTGACTTTTTTAATAGAACAATCGGGGGGCGTAAACGGTTTAAATCCCCCCCTGCTCTGCTGTTTTAGTGACCATTGTGATTTTTAATAACACACTTCAAGTGCCCTGTGTTGTTTGTGGGAAGGAAACAGGTTTGTTGCTAGGATGTCCCTGGAGTTTTTTTTGGGCAAAGCAGGGGGTATAGGAACTTTTTAATCCCCCCCCTGCTCGCTATTAGCATAACAGCTTCACAGACTCTGTCCATACCCACTCATAGTCGCCCTCTCCTGCTGTTTTCCTGCCCCTGGGAGAGGGCAGCAAGAGCTGGGCCACGCAGCAGCCCAATGCAAGCTGACCCAGCAGGGCGCAGCCTACGCAGGACACCAGGGTTAATCTGGCAGAAAAAACCCCCTCCCCTCTCCCTGCGTCGAGGGGAGAGTGTCTGTGTGTGAGGGGTAAAAGGGGGGGGAAGGGCAGACAAGAAAAAAGCCCCTAAATTCAAAAATCCTATGCTGCCAGACACACTGAGGTGGGCTGAAAAGCCTGTGTGAGACAACTCCTTTAAGTTCCTATGTGCATGAGCTACTGTAAAGAATCTCTTGAGTGTTTGCAGTGCAAACAAGGCCTAGGGGCCCAAAGTGAAAAACTAAGACTTAAAAATTATTAAAAAATTTTGAAAGTGATATGAAAAATAAAAAATTCCTAAAAAAAATTTGTTTTAAAAAAAATGGATTAAATAATGACCATTTTTTTTTATGCCCACTTTCCCCTTTTTAAACCAGTTAAAGGGCTTGTAATGGGGCGTCTCATCTAAGTTCTTAAGAGGTCATTTGGAAAGGGATAGAGCGCAGGGTATAATAAGAGACAAGTCATATTTTATATACATATAAGTACAGAAATATAAAGTACACACGATCAAGCAATTACATGTTCAAGAGAATCTAAAAAGTAGAGTAAAATAAAAAAAAAAAAAATTATAAAAATAAATCCAAAAAGCATGTTTTGTGGGTGTTTTTGGGGGAAATAACATTTCAAAATAATTATTTTTAATATATATATATATTATATATATATAAAATTTTTTTTTTTTTTTTTTTTTTTTTTAAACCTATGGAGCGGTCTTCCTCCTTTTGCTGTACATTATCTAATATCTTGTCATATGATTTTTCTTTCTCTTTGGATTAGGAATGGCTGCTATCAAACATTGTCATATAACTAAAGATAGTTTATAATTAGTGGCTATAAACCTTACCCCTGTGTCTTACCCTCTGTAACTACCTTTTCCCGATTTAATTATATAAGGAATAGTAGCGTGACATATTTAGGGCTAGGTTCCAGGGGGGCTTGTGTAGTTTTGGTAGGGGTATATTAGGGATTGTTTTTTCTAATTTTTAAACTTCTATTGAGATTAAGAGTTACGTTTTATCTTATCCATACAACTGTATTTGTAAGAAGAAATACACCTAAAAATTGGTTTCTCTGCATCCGTAAATTCAGATTTAACAGTTATTTATCCTTGAAGGTTAACGCCATAAAAAATTTCAATTGTGAGATTTTTTTGGGTCACGCCACATACTAGAAAAAAAATGGAATAAAAAGCGATAAAGTTGTGTACCAATGAAAGCTACACCTTGCCCTACTAAAAAATGAGCCCACGGAAGAAGAATAAAGTTGTTTGTGTCTGAAAACGGCTATGAAAAGCAATATTTTATAAACCATTTTACAATAAGTATAGGCAAACTTGATAAATCTGATATCACAGGAATGATACCAAGCTGCAAAATAAAGATGTCATTTACACCACACAGTGAGCCACCCCAAACAAAAGGTTAATGGGCATTTTGTTTCCCCACTTCTACCTCACAAAGAACTTTTTCAGTTCCCAATACGTTATTTGGTCCATTTAATTGTACTATTAAAAAAATGCAGGTCGCTCACAAAAACTAAACCCTCATACAGCTATGTCGATGGAAAAATAAATTCTGGCTCTAGGAAGATGGGGAGAAAAAAAAGACACAAAATGAAAACCCAAAATGTCCGCCCTTTTTAAGGGGTTTGAAAAAAATAGCCCGGGCTGTCCCCCGGCACGGGTTTTCGGTGGTTTTTTAGCGGTTTGCGGGGTTTTGAAGACTGTCCCGAAAAATCTCCGCAAAAACGAACCCCCAATGGGCCCCTATGGAAAAAAACCCCCACACAGTCCCCACTGCCAGGATTTTTTTGCCCCGGCGGTTTTTTTACCGCTGGCCGCAACCCAAAAAAAATTGTACTTGCACATTTTCGTTTCCCGGGTTTCATTTGGAGAGATAGTGCAAGTCTGTAAAGGGGGGGGGCTTTTCTCGTCCGCGGAGAAAAGCCCCCCTCCCCTCCCCCTTCCCCATGCGGCCGTGGGGACGGCGGCAAAACGGGACAAATACCGGTCGGATAAACCGACCAGTATTTGTCCCTTGCCGTGTAAACGGACCCTTATTCAGATGTGTCCATGGACATATTACACAGTTATGGGTCTTACAATTTAGTGGCACAAAAAATACTATTTATTCAGCAAAGGTACTGAAATCTATATACAGTGCTCCTTCAACAGACAATGTTAATTTTGGTTTTGGGATGACCCCTTGTAATTGAAATCATAACTCCATATAAAACTGTTAGTTGGTTTAGGCCCAAAATTCCCAAATTTAAAAACAATAGGAGGTAGTTACATACAATTAAAAATCCCCTTTTAAAGAGTGATGGGAAATCACTTTCTATGTTGTGGGGCAGGGGGAGTCTTTGGGTCATGTTTTATACACCCTGTACCGAAAAAAAAGAAAAAAAAGGGCCCCCCCCCTACCCAAAGGAGCCCATCACGTAAAAGCAGTCGGGGCATGTAAAACCCAACTGTCGGTAAAAAAGAGCTCTAGCCACCAAAACGCGATGCACCTCACTAAAATTAAATGTAAGAGCGTACAGGACATGTAGTCCCCACTGTAAAGAAAAAGCTACTAGACCCCAATCCTGCATAAAAAATGTTGTTTTGAAAGTCCCCAAAAAGGGCCGGTCCTTCAGGATTAAATTTTACAAATTTTGTAAGTGATAGGTGCTGGATTGCAATGTTAAACTGTCATAAATTGTAGAATAGAGAACCTCAAGTAAATTATATAAATGCCAATTTCTGCACAATATCTTAGTCCTGCTGTTTCAGTGCAGGGTATTTTAAACATTTGTACGAGAACCAAGAACTGGCTTATCAAAATTTCTACATTAAAGGGGTTGTTCATAATTGATTAAAATTTTTCTCGTTTTTTCTTGGTTTTTATTTTTAATTTTGGGGGGGTTTACTGGTTCACTAGGCCGCATGAAAAACCCGGTCTTTTAGCAATAGCAAAACCAGGCTGACAGCCCCAAGGAGAAATTTTTCAGGCCTGAGAACCTGAGGGGCTATGCAGCCCCTTTCAAGAGGGGATATCTTGGGGAAAAGTAGGCACTGTTAATGAATTTTTTTGCAAAATGACTTGTTTTTGCAAGTCTTTTTAACATAAAAAAAGCAATTTTTGTAGTGAGCACCCTTTAACCCCCAAAAAGACATTTGACCTACCCATGCGTCAAGGTCGGAAAAGGGTTCCCGCAAATTAACATATGGGTACGTCATGGAAATCTCGCGGAAAAGGGGTCAAAGATTTCGGGATGGGGACCAGTGGGTATTTTTAACCGCTGGCATCATGCTGCATCACCCATGGCCGACGTGCTGCCGCAATGTATTACATTGCCGTAGACAGGAGAAATGAGCTTCTTCTGTCGACGCTGCTGGTCTCCTACCGGGCAGCCCAGGGAGTGAAAGAAACACTTCCCGGGCTGTCCGTGATGTCACCATGCCCGCAATGCATTATGGGTATTGCAGGGCATGGTGACTGACAGTTGGCAGTCCTGCTCTGTATTGTTCTCTATTGTATGAGTGATCACTAATACAAATCCCCTATGCGAAAAAGTAAAAAAAAAATGTGAAAGTGAAACACAAACACGTAAAATAAAATTAAAACACTTACACTGTCCTTTTCCCCTTTACAAACGCCAATTGCCCGAAAAATAAAGTATGCATATTTGGTATAGCCGTGTGTTTAACAACCTAGCCTATAAAACTATCATGTTAATTAAGCAGCACGGTGAAAAAAAAAAATAAATCAATTGCGATTTTTGTTCATCCCGCAGCACATAAAATGGAATAAAAAGCAATCAAAAACTCATATAAATGCTAAAGTGGTACCAAGTAAAACGTCAGTTCATCCCGCAAAAAAAGCCCTTACACTGCTCTCTATACGGAAATATAAAAAATTTATGGCTATCAGAAGATAGTGATGCATTAATATTGTTACACACTAAAAACACTTAAAAAAAAAAAAAAAAAAAAAAACACACTTCAACATAAAAAAAACTATATAAACTGGGTATCGCCGTAATCGTTTTGACCCACAGAGTAAAACTAACTTGTCACGGATACTGCACGGTGAGCGCTGTTAAAAAAAATAAATAAATAAACACTACTAGGATTGCAGTATTTCCTTCACCTTGCTTTCCAAAACGCTGATTTAAAAGTGATCAAAAAGCCTTGTCCCCACAAAAACGATACCAATAAAAATGTCAAATCATCCCGCAAAAAACAAGCCCCTACACATCTCCGTACACAGAAAAATAAAGTTATGGCTTTCAGACTATGGTGATGCAAAAACGTGTTTTTATTGTATAAAAACAGTAAAAGACATACAAAATATACAAATTGGGTGTCACTGTAATCGTATCGACCTGCTGAGTAAAACTAGCATGTTATTTATACTAGGATTACTGTGTTTTGTTCAAAACTCCTCACAAAAACCTTAATAAAAAGTGATCAAAGCGTCATATGCCATAAAAAATAAAATAATGGTACCAATAAAAACGTCAAATCATCTCGCAAAAAAACAAGCCTATTCTCAGCTCTGTATACAGAAAAATAAGAAGTTATAGTTATTAGACTGACGACATAAAAACACAACTTTTTATAAATTCATTTCTATTGTGTAAAAGTAATAAAACATAAAGAACCATATAAAATTTATATCATTGTAATTGTACCGACCTACATAGTAAAGTTATCCTGTCATATACACTGTACGGCGCATGCTGTAAAAATGAAGCCCAAAAAACAATGGCGGAAATGTGTTTTTTTTTTTTTTCTCTCCTCAATCTCATGGCCCAATGCTAAAAAAAAAATTACCTAACACATGTACACCCAAAATGCACAATACACCCTTGGATGAGATCCATGAGGGGTGTTGAATCCAAAATGGGACGACCTTTGAAAGGTTTCACCTGTTCTGCTACTTTGGGGGCTTTATAAATGCGACATGGCCCCACCAAAATCTGTGTTCCAAAAGCGCTCCCTCCCTTGTACACCCTGCCATGCGCCCAAACAGCAGTTTACACCCACATGTAGGGTATAGCTGAACTTGGAAGAAATTGCGTAACAAATTTTGGGGTCCCCCCCAGTATTCCTTTTAAGATTAAACATTTTCAGCTAAAATTGCAGATTGTTTGAATTTTTTTTTTTTTCCCCCATTCTCACCACCTAATGCTAAAAACTTAGTGAAAAACCTGTGGGGTTGATATACTCAACACACCTCTGGATATATTCTGTAAAAAGTGTAGTTCAAATATGTGTGTGTTTTTTTTGTTTTTTTAGGGATATTTATTAAGTTTTAGCACCTTAGGGTGTCCGCAAACCTGTAATGGCGCCTAAATAAAATCATATTGAAGATGAGACCCCAAAGTCCAGTAGGTGCTCCTCCTACTTTGAGACTTGTGGTTGAGCCAAATAGCGCACTAGGGCCACATATGGGTATCTAGGAAATCGATGTTGAGTTCCATTTACCTGGTCACATTTATCATGTTTCAGTGAATAATGGATAAAAATTGAAAATCTGTATAAAGTGAAATTTTAAAATCTCACCTCCACTTTGTTGTAATTTTTGTGCAATACCTAATGGGTTAACAAATTTCCGAAATGCTGTATTAAATACTTTAATTTCTTAGTCGTTTATAGGGGTATCTGACATACAGGTCCCTCGAAACCACGTCAGAACTGGACTCGTCTCTAAAAAAAAAAAAAAAAAAAATCTATTTTGCAAATTTTCTTGAAAATATGGAAAATTAATACTAAATTTCTAAGCCCCCTAACGTCATAAACAAAATACATTAAAAACCTACATTAGACATATGGTAGATGCTAGTTATAAACTATTTTGAGTGGGATAACTATCTTTTCTTACACACAGAAATGTTTGATCTTCTATAGTGGCAAATTGTTCAAAATTTTCACAATATTTTGATATTTTTCACAAATAAACAAGGATTGTATGGATAAAATTTTCTTACTAACTTAAAGCACAATGTGTCACAAGAAAACAATCTCTGAATCACATGGATAGGTAAAAGTGTCAAAAAGTTGTTCTCACATAAAGTGACACATGTCAGATTTAAAAAATTGAACTAGAAACAATATATGGCTTTGCACATCCAAAAAAAACTTTTTGAAAAAAATGAGCATAGGTGCACACTGGTGTGGCAGCAATATACATACCCATTCCAATATCTGTGGCACACTATCAACTAAAGAAACTATCAAAGGGGACAGGAATTTTTGAAAAAGAATTTCTGCTATTTAGGACACATGAAAAATGTTGAGGTTCTTAGTTCACATTTTTGATCAAAACTGCTTAATCACACCTACGAAACTTCAACGGGACCTCAAGCAGGTGGGTACTACACTATTGTTAATTCTCTTTTGGGGCCTGTTCAGAACTACATACTTAAGGGAATGAAGGCACTAGCTACTAAGTACACTGCAGTGATTTAAAAACCTGTGGAGGTGGGTGGTTGAAGTTTCAGAGGTCCCGTTGAAGTTTCGGAAGTGGCTTAAGCAGTTTTGATAAAAAATGTGAACTAAGACCCTCAAAAAAATGTTTCATGTGTCCCAGGTAGCAGAAATGCTTTTTCAAAAATTCCTATGTCCTCTTTGATAGTTTCTTTAGTTGATAGTGTGTCACTGATATTGGAATGTGTATGTATATTGTTGCCACACCAGTGTGCACCTATGCTCATGTTTTTCAGAAATGTTTTTGATGTGCAAAACCATATATTGTTTCTAGCTTGTATAGGGAGGAGTGGCTGCTTCCATTTTGGTTTTTTTGCACTCCACCCACCTTCACAGGTTTTTAAATCAGTGCAGTGTTCTTAAAAGCTGGTGCCTTCACTCCCTGAAGTATGGAAGTCTGAACAGGCCCCAAAAGAGAGGTAACAATAGTTTATTTTGATAGTTTCTTTAGTTGATAGTGTGCTACTGATATTGGAATGTGTATAGAAAATTGGACTGTCAGGCCAAAACTGGCTCTGGCGGTAAGAGGTTAAAGGGGTTCTCAAATTCACAAAACCTATTTTTATATACCCGGTTAGGGAGCTTTAAGTTGAGGGGTATCCCACATCTAGGATCCTTATTTCTAGACCAGAGTGGAGAGTGATAATAAAGAGTGTCAATTGGAGGATCCGCACCTATCTCCGAAACGAGCCCTGAAACCCCTCTTCTGAGGTCGGGACTCTCCCACAGACATGAATGGGAGTTCTGAGTTGAGCAGTGTGGCGATGCTCAGCTGTAATCAGAACTCCCATTCATGACTTGCTCTCCAATCAGAATGAAGAGGCTACCGGTATCATTTAGGCAATATGCTGTCATTGTCTATAGTGAGACAACCCCTTTAAAGACAGGTTTTCCCACAGATAGCGGCTGATTGCTGGACGAGGGAAACTTTGTGATCCGCTTATTATCTCCTAACAGTTAGGGATTGTCTAAAGCAGTGAACCCTTTTAAATATACATTTTATTGTGCCTTTTTTTTTTTTTTTTTTTAACTCTTGCTTTCACTTTTTTTTCCCTCTTTCCTAAGGTTCCACATCTATGGTTGGACCCAGCACCAGTGTTGCTAATGATGCAATGTCCATTTTGGAAACCATAAGTTCCTTAAATCAAGAGGCTACGGCTGCCTGGGCCCTATCGGAGAATTCTAATCATAAAAGTGCCGACAAGGTGTCTAAAAAACCTCCTCCACAGCAGAGCCTTGATGTTCCCATAGAAGAGACACTGGAAAATGACAAGTCTATTCCTGAGGTCTCAGGTGAGACTGTGGAGCCTCTCGTCAAGGTAGAAGATATAAATGACATTTCACTCCCCGCTGAGGACGTTAAGAATTCAGTCAATGAAGCAATTATCTCCTCTCAGAGCAAAGACACTCCAAATGACATTGATGAACAGAGACCTAAATCTGTTGAGAGAGTGGAGAAGAAAATCGAGGTCACTGAGAAATCAGAGCGGAAGGAGGAGAAGAAAGAAATTAGGACAGAAAAAAGAAACGAACATGTGAAGAGAAGTGATGACACCACCAGACAGAAGGAAGAGAAGTCCGGGAAGGAGAAGGAAGGTGACGCCGAACCCGCCAAACAGAGTAATGCTGAAAAGAGTAGCAGCAAGCAAAAAGCTGCTGACTCTGTGAAGGAAGGTAGGGGCTCACGCGCTGCTTCCACAATTGTACGTTATGCTCGGGGTAAATCACAAACTTCCACCTCTGTAATGTTCGGATTTTTTTTTCTTCTCCAAATGTTTGTTTATAGATATAGAAACCTGAAATCTTTGCAGAATTTGGACACCTCTGTGTAATGCAAACATAAGCTACTTTAGGGAATTGCCTTTAATGCAATTTCCTAATGTAATCTTATTATCAGAATTGCTTCCTTCAGCTATGGATGCATTGTGATAATAGGAGGCAGAGTTCATGGGAGACACAAATTCCTAGCAATTTCCTGCTTAAAGGGGTTTTCCAGTGAAGAAAAAAAATTGGCTTCTAAATAATGTTTACTAAAGTAAATCTACTTTCATTAAATGTTTTGGAGGCTTCCATCAGCTATTTTATGTCCTAAAGCTCGTGGTTGTGTGTCTGAACACAGGAAAATGCTGTGTGTCGAGCCCTGGGGATCAAATGACTAAAGTTGGGCAGAGATTTCATATTTTGAAATCACATGTCTATGGTCCTGCCTCAAAAAGCTTTGAACATGAGGGCGGAAATGGGGGCATGTGCGGATAAAGAAGTGAGGTTGGTTGATCATAAAGCTCAGCAAAGGATTCCTGGGCTTGTAGTTTTAGGGTATGTTCACACAGCGTGTTCATATGTATGAATTATGTCCTCGACACTCGTGGTCCCCACAGGGTGCAAACCAAAAAGGTAAGCCAAATAGAAAAGAATAGGTTTCACTTCAGAACTTAAATTTTCCACATTTTATCCCCCCCCCTCAAAAAAAAAAAGTATTATTCCAAATGACAATATTTAAAAGCCGACTTTATGTGCAACGATCCATTTCTGTACATATATATTTTTTAGGATTCTTATAACGGACGTTTCGATGTACATACTAGCTCTTTCTCAATAGAATCTCCATTTTTTTACATCATTCGTTTTTTTTTCATAATTCATTTTATCGGATCAGTACATGTGTATCACGCCAGCCAGACTTCGCTGGCAAGATTCACATGGAGTGTTCAGTCCGTGTTCTTAGATGCGTGTTTGGGTCCTCTAGATCAGGGGTTCCCAAACTCCAGTCCTCACGCCCCACCGACAGGTCATGTTTTCAGGATCTCCCACAGAACGCACTGACAATAATTCACCTGTGCAGCATAATGAAATCACTTGTGCACTGCTAAGGAAAGCCAGAAAACATGACCTGTTGGTGGGGTGTGAGGACTAGAGTTTGGGAACCCCTGGTCTAGACGGACCCAAACCCGCATCTAGCAATGAGTAGTGATTTTACATTGCTCGCCGATGCGTGTTTGTGTCTTTCGGATCCGTTCTAAGAATTGTCATGTCAATTCATGATAGGAAAGATGCACCCTATAGGGTGCGATCCTGCTGCAGCCAAACGCGCACCTGCATGTTGGATGTGTTTTGGTTCTGATCCAAAACGGATCCAAAAATGCTGCATGAACAAGGCCTTAGGCTACGTGTAAATGGATATTTAAGCAAATTGAGTATTTAGAATCTGCAAAAATCCGACTGTAAATCATCCCCATATACCTCACTCGAAAATCCGAGCTGTAGTCTACGCAAAGCCGGATTTTCTGAGGTCGGATTTCAAATCTGAAAATCCTGCAAAAAACTTAGAACGTTCTATAATCCACCATATTTCACTTGAAAATGTTGGATTATAGTACTGCTCAATTGAATGGGATAGACGAAAATCTAAAAAACCAGGATACAAATTGATGCAAAAAAAAAAAAGAACGGAGTGTAAAATACTGGTCCGATCCTGACCAGAATCTGATTTAGTAGTCTGTTCTCTGCCGTGTGGACATAGCCTTGCAAGAAAAAGGGAAACTGCTTTCATTTAGGACAGTGGTTCTCAACCTTTCTAATGCCGTGACCCCGCAATATGGTTCCTCATGTTGTGGTGACCCCAAACCAAAAATAATTTTGATGGCTACTTCAAAACTGTAATTTTGCTACATGAGGGGTCACATATGTGACACGCCTCTGAGCGGTACCTCTACATGTCACATACATATAAAGGTACCACTCAGAGCTGTTACATAGATGTAACCTTATACAGGGGACTGATGGCGGGGGGTTACCTATATGTGACGCCTTGAGCGGTACCTCTACATGTCACATACATATAAAGGTACCACTCAGAGCGTTACATAGATGTAACCTTATACAGGGGACATGGGGGGGTTACATATGTGTGACGCCTCTGAGCGGTACCTCTACATGTCACATACATAGATGTAACCTTGTCGGGGGTGTGGGGGCGGGGGGCGGTTAATTGGCACTTGAGGGGTTACATATGTGACTCCTCATGTGCCACTCAGCCCCCCCCTGTGTATATCATGTGATGGCTGTGTGTGGTACAACTAACAGGTTAATAACATATTACTTGTACCACACACAGACATTACATGATGCTATGGATGTGTGTGTTTTACACTAAATTACCTTGCAGTCAGGAACAGCCCTGCCGTGCAGTATCAGCGTTCTCCCTGCACTGAGTACTTCAGGGCTGTTCCTGACGCTTGGATACATAGTGTGAGCACTTGATGCACGCACCGCCCACAAGGACGACGGGACGTAAGTCCGTCCTCGCCGCAGCGGCGCTCACAGGAGCGGCTCACTGAGCCACCAATGCTGCGAGTAACGGCGCCCACTGCTCCCCCTCCCCTCAGTAATTCAAACGGCGCCGCCGCTGCGCCTCCTTCCTGCAGCTGCTTGCATAGTGCGGCGCCCACAGCGCTCCTCTGCAAGTCCGCAGCACCCAGCTCTCTGTCCTGACGGCGCCCCCCGCAGCTCTCCGGCCGGCCGCCGACCCCTGTGTTTTGGTCGTTCGACACCCGCCGGGGTCGCGACCCACTGGTTGAGAACCGATGATTTAGGAAGTGCTGCTGCTCGGCTGCAGAGAAGGGAACCTACATCCAGCACGGGAAAAGAACAAACTAATATGGAAAATATCATCGGAAGGTAAATGGAGACTCTGGCAAGTTATTTGAGGTTGATGTTTTCTTGGACAACTCCATTAATACATTGACCTGTTGTAGGGGCTTTCTATGGCATCCTGTAGCCTGTACAAAGATTAAAAACTGTAAAACAGCCTGTAGTCTGTAGCCACAGGTAATTTCAATGTCGGAACACTGATGTCTAAAAGGAATGGTATATCAGTGGGATATACCATCAATGTCTGATAGGTGCAGGTTTTAATGGGATTTCAGTGGGAGAGCCCTGACCACCTTTCCATTCACAATGGAAAGGTTTTGGACCTACACCTATTGGACATTGATGGCATATCCTCGCGATATGCCATCAATGTCTGTAGTGAGATAACTCCTTTAAAGACTCAGACGTTATTGCCGATATATGTGTCTGACTTTATAAAGCAGGGCTGCAGCGGTTTCTTAGCCTGTGGAAGGTTCAGCTTACAGCCTACCTGTATCTAACCCTGTATAAGCTGTAGTGTAACACAGAATCCCTTCATACCTGGACAGTTACTGACCTTCCTCTTGAAAACCTAGGTTTGATAAGAGAGGAGGTTTATGTTGTGTTCACACTCTGGTTTATAGCGCTGTTTTCAGGGTGGATATGGCGCCAATTCCTACCCCAAAACAGCATCAAAAACCGTTTTCATACAATGCGGTTTTACTCGGTTAGTTCCATGAGGTAGATTCCGCGCCTCCCATGTAGTATACAGAAGGTGAAAAATTTGCCTCTAAAAACTGCTGTTGTATCCTCATCTAAAATCCGCGCGTGCACGTGCATATTTTCCACAGAGGATGTGACCTGGATTCTGAAATTTCAGCGTCTGAATCGGTCGTGTGAACATACCCCTTTTGGTATCAGCGCGTAATCCCATAGCACGGGGGGCCGGCACTCGGCCAGCCCCATAGACTTGCATTGTCAGCGGCACGTACTTGCCGCTAACAGTTGACATGTCAATTCTCCCCCTGCGCGTACAGTACGATCGTATTGTATGCGCAGGGAGACTATGCGTAATCCATAGCGCTCTCAATACGCGGCTAGTTAAGCCATAGGAACATACCCTTATATTACTAGTAAGTAAATGTAGCTTTTTCAGGAGAGCGGGGTGCAACCTGCAGCTGTTGCAACAGACACGTCACTTGGGCTTCTTTATAATTGGCTAATGCAAAATGGAGAGACCTGGGAGGAGTGTGTGGGGTAAGGGATGCTCTATGCAGAGCTTGGGAGCTGAGGTGGAGCATGGCCACATATTCCAGAAGATCTGTGTGGGTAATCAAGTCATGTATGCACAGAGTTGTATTAAACCATGAGCACAAGACTGGTGTATATAATTTTTAAGCTATTAACGTCTAATAGATATTACTATTCTCTTGGTGGTGGCACAATGAAGGGACTTTTGGACTAACTTTCTACAAAAGGTGACCTTGAATTGAGCCGGTCACACTGGGATATCTAAGGCAAAGCAAATCATCTCCCACCTCAAAAAAAATTATTCCCTTTTGCATTTTCTCTTGTGCTACATGGGTCATGGGGTTAGGATATGCCATTAATGTATGATCGTTATGGTCATCAGAATGGAGAGCTCACTACGTGTAGCCCTTTTAGGCCTTGTCCCCATGGCACAGGTTTTCTTCTGTTTTTTCAGACTGTTTTCGGTTTTGAAAACCGTCTGCAAACCGGGTGAAAACTTTTAAAACGGGACTATCTGGAAAACCCACGCAGCGGTCCCCCCTGCCAGTGGTTTTCCGCCAGTGGTCCGAAAAACATAGAACATGTTCATTCTTCCGCCCGGTTTTCGGACGGAAGATGAATGTCTATGTGAAAGAAGATGGCTTTTCTCCGCTAATTGCAGAAAAATGCCACCTCCATGCGGTTGTGTGCACGGCCCGAAAACAGTACAAATACCGGTCGGATAACCGACAGGTATTTGTACTGTGCGAGTAAACGGCTCCTTATTGTCTATGTGAGTGAAGCTGTGCTTGGTACTGCAGCTTTCTTGACTATGTTGAACTGCAGTCACAAGCAGAGCCACATTTATGTGTGTAGATAATATGTAGACACTCCACAATAAGCTATATATTAAATTAATAGATTATTGGGGGAGAGGGAGCAAGTGTCTGTTTCTTCAGGAGGAAATGGTTATCTGATGAGTTTGGTTATCTCATGAAGACAGACGCTGTCCAAATGTCTTGATATGCCATTGAAGAGGGTCCCCCCGGCAGGATGCCCCTTTATGGGGCTTAGCTGCTCTGTAGGAGGAGCTGCTATTCTGGTGGACTTGAATGGCCACCAGGCAATACTACAGTTTCCTGGGGAAAGCTTGGCGAGCTGCGGCTTGCCCTTGTGAAATTGACTTTGCCACGGCCAATAGCAGATGGACCCTGTGGTGGTCGCTGACTGCACCAGTGGTGGTCGCTGACTGCACCAGTGGTGGTCGCTGACTGCACCAGTGGTGGTCGCTGACTGCACCAGTGGTGGTCGCTGACTGCACCAGTGGTTGCATTTCCAAGGAGGTGAGACTAGCAGTTTCTGTCGCTCATTACAAATCTTCAATATGTTTTTAATGTCCTCTGTGTTCCAGAATGTGCCTTACCTGATTCCGACGTGGATGCCTTTTCGGATGTGACAGTCAGCTCTGTGCACACCAGCGACTTATCATCATTTGAAGAAGACAGTGATGAAGACGATGCGGTGTCTGATAGTACAGAGGAGGGCGAAATTACTTCTGATGGTAAAACTTAAAATAAGCATTAGCTGCGTTCTGTTATTTGTCTGTCTGCCAGTTAAAGGGAATGTGGCATCAAAAAATGACTCGCGTTTTTATTTTGAACACCGTTTTTGGTTATTTTTTTTTTCTAATTTTCCATATCGGTTTCGATATTTAAAAAAAAAAAAAAAATAATTGGTTTAAAATATTTTTTTCCATCACACAAATCCCCAAAAGGACATAAATAAAAGCTGCAACCCACTTCACAAAAAACATACTGCCACAGCTTGACAGAAGTATAAACATTTTACTGATCTCAAAATATATAATATAATGTATTTTTGAAAATGATCAAACGATACAAAACTGAACTGACCTGTGGAATAAGGTTAACCGACAGGTCACTTCTTTCGGGAGAGTACGCGTTGTGGAGGGGGGGGTATTATGAGGAGGGGGTGAATAGCAGCTGTACAGGAGTGCTGTTGAAAGGATGCACTGGTCAGCACGTGTCTTCAACAGCAGGCGGATAGTGGCGCACACAGGTACGCGCCGCTATACTAGTGTGAACACGACCTTAAAAAGAAACCCCTGAGAACTAGCATTTTGGTTTCATTGAACTGCACAAATTTTTTGATAAATGTTGGAAAGTACATTAAATGCTACCATTAAAAATACTCTTCCACAGAACATATAGAAGGGAAAAGTAAAAATGTTATAGCCCTTGGAAGGTGAGGATGAAAAAATTGAAATTGGCTGCATTTAACAGGGAAAGTCCCTTCTGAGGCCGGTTGTAGCTTGCTAAGAGCCAGCCTCATAGAATAAGGAGATGGCCATGCTTGCGCAGCTCTCCTCTATTCATTTCTATGGGAGTTCTGAATATATCTGAGCACACTTGGGTGTCATAGAAATGAGTGGGGAACACTGCACAAGTGCGTCCATCTGCCTCTGAGGCCGGCCTATAACGAGCTGGCCTCAGAAAGGACTTTGTCAAACACCAAAAACACTTTAGGTCGACAATTTTTTATTTTATTTTTTTTCTCCCCTCAGGTGCCAAGGTTTTTAAAATGGATTTGGGTATTTGGAGGGTACTCAATTTAAAAATCTCATTACCTTTGTTGAATTGGTTCTGGTTTTTGAGATCTATGAATCTATATTTTGCATGGAGACAATAAGGAAAAGATGGTTCACTGACTCAAGGCTTGTGTAGACTGTTTGCTATAGACACTTATGCAGCCTATCGCTGTCTCGTATAAGAGTTGTTGAAACATTGGGCCTTATGTATGAAAACTGTCTAGCAGCTCAGCTTACATTTCATTTAGTGAAAAATAAAAGCTGAACTCCAGTTGCTGTGGGCAACAAACACCGTATTACTGCTAGACAGTTTCCATACATAAGGTCCATTATGCTTCTGGGGCAGATATTCAATAGGCGGAGAAGCTTAAAGAGGTTGTCTCACTACAAGGATTGCTTCTTATGTTAAAGATCTTGCAAAAACAAGTCACTTTGCAAAATGGGTCCATTAACAGTGTCCTACCTATTCCTAGATATCCCCTCTTTTATGGGCTGCATCAGCTCCTCAGGTTACTATAGCTACAGACCTGGCTTCTACTGCAGCCTAGTAGAAGCCAGCAAACACGCCCCTGAATTCAAAATGAAAACAGGAGTGAGGTAAGATGAATCAATGTAGTGAGACAACCCCTTTAAGAATTTGAAACTAGGGCAACCAATGACAGCTCAGATGTGTCAGTGACATCACTATTTCTCCTGCAATTTCATATGCCCAGTTGGCCGTTGTGGTTTTATCCGCATGTTTCTGCTGCTCAGTGGGACCTCATTATATTGCTCTCTTAACGATCTTTCCTCCCGAGAACACATCTTTGAGGCTCTCAAAACATTATTGACCTGCACCCCTACAGTCTGCGAATACCTTACACTAGCAAATCCAATGTATCAGTTGTTACAAAGGAACATGATGGGCTCGAAAAGTCACTCAAGGAAGAACAGCTTATGACTCCATGCTTGCCAGAAAGAATATGGGGCAAGACTTACGTAGTATTCTGAAATAGGAATGCCTCCCAGGGCTGTGGAGTCGGAGTCGGTGGCTATTTTGCAGGAGTCGGAGTCGTCATAAAATGGACCGACTCCCAAAATATATAATAAGTTGGTCCAATTAGTTTGATGCAAAGAGCAAGAGGAATTGGGTCCGGCCAGTGCTACTGCTCCCATATCGTCAACCTTAACACATGAGGAGTGTAATTGATGACATGGAGCAGGCAAAGCGCTGCCCCAGGGGGAAAGATTCTGCTCCCATGGCAAACAGATTTCATCAAAATTTTTCACCTGTTTTCAAAGAAGTAGAAGAGTTCAACCAAATTATCAAAACTGACTGTGGCTGAGGCAATTCCTTTATACCCTGACATTGTTAGATGTTTCCCCTGTGGTCACCGCTTTGTTCCCAACTAAAGTTAGTGTAGAGAGGCCGTTCTCTAGCCTGGAAATAATGAGATCAGATGTGAGGTCATGTATGCAGGATCTGATGGAGGCAATACTATCTCCCAGAACAAATTCAGAGACTTCACAAATGTTCCTGCAGTGTTTTGCATATTTACAATTTTTTGGTGTCCTAAAGTCATATCCAATAAATATATTTTACACTGACAAGCAAAATGGTAACAATGGTTTGAACTTGTGACTTTCAGGCTCCATATCTCTCCATCCACTACAGCTTTGCACATGAGGCTACTGTAATTTTATATACAGTCATCTTACCTATCCGTACATAAATTTGACTTGCAAGTATTTAGCATCTGCTTAGTTACTGTTTTGCTCCCAAAAATCAAAGTGTTAATTTTTATTATTTTGTTAGTATTTCGTAAATCCACCTTTTGGTTTTCAATACTGCCTGAATCCATCTGGGCTCTGAATCAAATTCAATCTGATCCCAGGTCTCTTCTACACATTCCCAATGTTGATACAGACTGGACTTGGATACAAATACAGCTTTTTCTTCAACTCTACCCACAAGTGTTCAAAAGATCAAAACATTGTTACCCTTTTGCTTGTGTCTGTTCTACCTAAATAGCTTAATTATTGTATCATAAGGTGATGAACAGCCTGATGTTACCACTTTACTACAGTAAGGTTATCACTTAAACATGTGCTATGTATGAGGGAGTCAGGAGTCGGAGGTTTGGAAAATTGAGGAGTCTGAGTCGGGGCTTCGGCTTGCCGACTCCACAGCCTTGATGCCTCCTGCGGTATACCTTTGATAGCTAGGCCGAGTTCACACGGCTTATTCACGGCGTAATTGCGGGACGGATTTCGCCCGCAATTACATAGACATTCATTATCCAAGGAGCGTATACCGCCGTGAATAATTGACATGTCACTTCTCTCCCCACTCGCCATATTTCGCGAGTGGGGAGAGGAGACAGAATCCATAGTTCTCTTTGAGAACTGTGGATTACCGTAATGACTGGGACGGATCTCAGCCTGTAATTTGCGCCGTACTGCGCGAATTACGGGCTGAAATCCGTCCCACAATAAACCTGTGTTTATTGCCTTAATGTAAAACACATTGTGGAAAGAGCATGGCTTAATTAGGGTGTGTTTACACAGCACAGACCCAATACCGGTTGGGTAATACCGACCAGTATGTGATCTTTTTTTGGCACACAGGGGATGGCTTTTTATCTGTGGTCTGCGGATTCAAGCCCTCCACCTTTGCACCCACATGTTTATGTTCTGTCTGAAAACCGAGCGGAAGAATGAACATGTTCTATGTTTTTCTGAATGTCAGCAGTGTGAAAAACCGTCCAGCGGAAAATCCATGCAGTGGGGACTGCTAAACGGATTTCCTATTTAACTTAATGTAAAAGGTTCACAGTCGGTTTACAGGTGGCTTTTGAATCCGAAAACAGTCTGTAAATCTGACTGAAAACCTGTGCCGTAATGACAAGCCCGTCGGCCCCATTGACATTCATTACTTGCGGCGCGTATTCGCCGCAAGTAATTGACATGTCACTTCTCTCCTCGTGTGTACAATACGATTGTATCGTACGAGCGGGGAGAGGAGGCGTAATCCATAGTTCTCTAGAGCGCAAATGCGTGCCGAAATTACCCCGTGTGAACATAGCCTTAGTGTTCTCTTTTTAATACAGCATTATCAAAATGTTACATATATAAACATTTTATTTATCTGATTTTAGACGAGGAGGACAAAGTAGATTCTGAAAGTAAAGCCAAATCGTCTGGTGAACACCCTGAAGCAAAGACAAAAGGCACCCGGCACGCCTATGTTCACAAGCCATTCCTCTACTCCAAGTATTACAGCGATTCCGATGATGAACTGACTGTAGAGCAACGCCGGCAATCTGTGGTACGTTTATCTGTTTGCAGGACTCCGTAGAACTGGGTAATGTGTGTTGAAGTTGTATTCTCCTCCTTTCCATGACTCCTGCATTCTCTTCAGAGCTTCACAGTCCATTTTCATTCTGTTATAAATGCAAGAAAATATCTCCATATCCGGACAGGGCCCTATGTCATTGGTTAAGTTAGGTTTAGCGAATTTTCAGTGTAGATTTGACGTTGATTTCAGAGGCAGTAGATAAAGGCTGAAAATCCATGAGGCTTCAGTGCTGAATGTCAGTTCTCTCTCAGTACTGAAAATAAACCTACAGTGCAGCGTGGATTTTACATTAGAATCAATTAGACGGATTGTAGTGTGATTTGGATGTTGATTCTGACGCACTTCAGAATCTGCATCCAAATCAGCTGTGTGAGCATTCCCTTATAGTGTCGTACTCTGCATTTTGTACATGGGTCCTCTACACATGATCAGTGGGACTCTAAATCCAGAGCTGAATGTGATTACATAGTACGGTCTACACCTTGTGCAAGTGACATGTAAAGTGTGATAACTGGCCAATATCTATATGTGTGCTATTGGTCTTGCAGGAATCCAAGAGCGCCTGGTGAACTGCCTTTAACCTCTTGACGTTGGACGTTGCACATTGCTCTTCTGCAGCGATGTCAAAAGAGGTCGCTGCCGAAAGAAGGGTACAGCTGTGGTAGGAACAGAGCTATACTTAATAGCCCTGTTCCTAGAGCAGTCTTTGTAAGCACCAGGAAGTGGAGGACACCTCCGATCCCCAGTGCTTAACCCTTTGATTGCAGCGGTCATAATCAAAGGGCATTCCCCTGCTCCATCGGGTGATCAGGACTTGATGGAGCCCAGGGAATATCTGTACAGTCAGCCCTGGAGACCTAGAGTAGCCCCAGGGCTGATTGTATAGGAAATCTGCAGTCAGGGAACACTGTGCTGCCCTGACTGCTGCCTGTGTCATACAGACACAGAAAGTGATGTATCGGCATATATGAATATTCTAATACATTACGAAGTGTAAACAAAAAATGTAAAATAGTTATCCCTTCATGGGATTATGAAAAAAGTAAAAATCATATAATGTAGAAAAAAATGAATAAAAAATATTTAATAAAGTATTGTGCCTACATTAGACACACACACAAAAAAATAGCTACGCATATTAGGTAACCTACACGACTGTAATAACCTGTAGAATTAATCGAACAAGAGTGAAATATGAATGGTGTAAAAAAAAAAAAATTAAAAACTCCAAAAAATAAAAATCTGCAGTAATTTATTTGTAAACTTTTACTATGCCCCCCCAAAAATACAACTTCTCCTGCATAAAACTATTGCTCATACAACTGCGTCACTTAAGATAAAAAAACTTAGGACTTTTGAAACGCAAGGAGGCAAAAACTACAAAATGTAGCTGGTCATTAAGTACTTCTCAGGCCTGGGGCTTATGGGGATTAAGAGCATCTATCTGCTCTCCCCTTGTAGGTCTATATTAGTAAATATATCTTTTCTCCATAAAATAGTTCTTCCCAGAAAATTTATTGCTAGAATGACAACTGGGTGTTACTATTCCCTGTGTGAAAGGGGCGTGCCTCTACAGATTGTCATCACCGATTGGATGTGTCAGTGTATAGGGGCATAACTCCAGCTGGCACCATCCAGTTGTCAATTTATTTCTTCCGTTCCAGAATTCTACGAGAAGATACTTTAAGGCTAAGTTCACACGGCATAACTGCAGGGCGTAATTACGCCCTGCAGTTACACCATGAGTTCGGGAGCCCTCCGGCCCCATAGACATGCATTACTCACGGTGCGTAAACGCCGTGAATAATTGACATGTTACTTCTCTCCCCTTGCGGCGTATTGTACGAGCGGGGAGGGGAGGCATAATCCATAGTTCTCTATGAGAACTGTGGATTACCGTAATTATTGTGACGTATTTCGCCACGTATTGAGCGCAGTACCCCGCGAAATACGTCACAATTTAAGCCGTGTGAACATAACCGTAGAATATAATTCTTTACTAAAGCAAACATTTTAGAAGAGGCCCCAGGTCTCTTCCTGCCAAATCCATGGTGGAAAAAATTATTTTTGTTCATAGTCGCAATGAAGTATGCGTTGTGGGCACAGCAGAATACATATGTAAAAAAAAAAAAGGTTTACAGGCAGTCCCCGGGTTACATACGGGTTAGGGACTGTAGGTTCGTTCTTAAGTTGAATTTGTATGCAAGTCGGAACCAATATATTTAGTATATGTATGGTGTATGTATTGTGTGTAATTTTAGGCAGGTATATGTCCCCATAGCAGGTATATGTCCCCTCATAGCTAGGTATAGACAGGGCTTACTAAAAAAAAAAAAAAATACAAATACTCACCTCACTCCCCCACTGCTCCGAGGCTTACCTGTGGCTCCATCTTCTCCCCGTCTTCTGGCGCAGGCGGGTTATGTCATCAGGCTGCGCAGGCAGCGGATGACCTAGCACGCTGCCTGTGCCGGAGACTCCGGAAAGCCACTCGCTCTCTGCTTTGCAATAGAGTCTTCGGCTGTATGCGCTCCCAGGAGTCGTATACAGCCGAAGCGATCCCCGTCAGTGCCGGGCCATGGCAGTGCCCCGACGCCTGACGGGGACCAGAGAGTCAGCTGTATGCGCTCCCAGGAGTCGCATACAGCTGAAGCGATCCCCGTCAGTGCCCGGCCATGCAGTGCCCGGACTCCTGACGGGGACCGTAGAGTCAGCTGTATGCGCTCCAGGAGTCGCATACAGCGAAGCGATCCCGTCAATGCCCGGGCCATGGCAGTGCCCGGACGCCTGACGGGGACCAGGAGTCAGCTGTATGAGACTCCTGGGAGCGCATACAGCTGAAGCGATCCCCGCGCGGGCCATGGCAGTGCCCGGACGCCTGACTGGGACCAGAGAGTCAGCTGTATGTGCTCCCAGGAGTCACATACTGCTGAAGCGATCCACGCTGGCACCAGGGTCATGGCAGTGCCCGGGCACCGACGAGTAACCGGAGAGTCAGCTGTATGCGCTCCCAGGAGTCGCATACAGCTGAAGCGATCCCCGCCGGTGCCCGGGCCATGGCAGTGCCCGGACGCCTGACGCGGACCAGAGAGTCAGCTGTATGCGACTCCTGGGAGCGCATACAGCTGAAGCGATCCCCGCTCGGGCCATGGCAGTGCCCGGACGCCTGACTGGGACCAGAGAGTCAGCTGTATGCGCTCCCAGGAGTCGCATACAGCTGAAGCGATCCCCGCCGGTGCCCAGGCCATGGCAGTGCCCGGACGCCTGACGGGGACCAGAGAGTCAGCTGTATGCGCTTCCAGGAGTCGCATACAGCTGCAAAGATTGCTGACGGCGCACGGGCCACAGCAGCGCCCGGACACTGTCAGCTACTCGGTCTTCAGCTGTACGTGACTCCTGGAGGAGTCGCATACAGGTGAATTGTCCCTGGCTTGTGTCGTAAGTCGGGGGCTGCCTGTATTTCCCTGAGCTTTTTCTTACCCTTTCTCCACACGGCACAGGAGTTTTGAAAGGGTTTTACACTATTAAACCTGGCCAAAAAGACTTTGCCGTCCCAAAGATCTAACCCTGGAATATGCTGTAATTTATAATTGATTGACCTCTGGCACCCACACTAAACCTGAAAATTAAGGGGCTGCGGTGGCGTTTAGTGCTGCATTCTATTTGAGGCTACAGTTTTGACTTGTCACAGCTCTAGAATATCTGTTTTGTCTTCTGCCTGCTGTCTGTCAATTGATATTTTTATGACTGTTCTTGTAGGCCAAGGAGAAGGAGGAGAGGCTGCTAAGGAGACGACTGAAGAGGGAGAGATTGGAAGAAAAACGCAAACAGAAGGCTTTAGAGAGAAGTAAAGCTTTGAAAATGAAGAATCCTGGTAAGCCGCTGTGTAAACATTTATTAGTTCTTTTTCTCCTCTGTTGGCCCAGATGTATGGAAAGTGTACTTGTCTAAACTCTTAGGCAGTGCTTTGCCAAAGTTTAGTTGATACTTATGTTTGAACGTGTCTCACAGCACATTATAAATGTGTCACATTGTAAGACAAACTGCCGTGCACCAAAAAGTGTCTTAGAGTATGTTCACACAGCTTATTTTGGGGCGCATTTCGCTGCGTGTTTTGCGGCGTACTGCGCTTAATACGCGGGGAAATGCGCACCATAATTACGGTAATCCACAGCTCTCATAGAGAACTATGGATTACACCTCCTCTCCCTGCTCATACAACACGCCGAGCGGGTAGAGAAGTGACCTGTCATTTATTTGTGGCAAATACGCGCTGCAGGTAATGAATGTCATTACGCTGCAGCCCCCCCCCTCTCCCTCCCCTGTGCCGCAGGAGTTCGGGCTGATCAGTGCGAGCTCCCGAAACACACGATGTACTGTACGCGCCGCAGTACATTGTGTGAGCATACCTTTAGCCTCGCTACTTAGAAAATGGCGTAGATGATAACACATGAGCTGCGTCATTTTTTGGCATGAGAGCTTCTTGACTTTCATATCGTACATATTGGCATAGATACACCATTTGAAGGGTTATGCAGACAAAAGGGTCAGTCTTGTCAGACAGTTTTTTGTGCAGATGCTTTAGGAATAGGTCAGATACGGCATGCATCTGGGCCGGTGTCTCTTGCTGGTTCCTTGACACTTTGATTTTAAGCCACATTTGTGCTCTGTATTAGTAGCATGCAGCAGGAGGTGCCAATTTTGACAGGAGTGATTATATGCAGCAAAGGTTTTTTTTGGGGTTGGCATATACCTCTGTGTGGAAATTTTGCAACGTCCATGCAGAATTTGCAGCTGCACACTGATAGTGCTAGAGGAGAGCTGGCTGTCAGCGGCAGCATGGCCTCTCAGTGAGAAGTCAAGGGGTTTCTTGCCGTCCCTGCCTTCCCAGTCACTGTATAAGCCGCACTCAGAGGGCTGTACATACATATGCTTCCTGGCCTGGCAGTCGCATGATTTCGGGGTCATGTCAGACACAGATCTGCTTTGCAGCAGGGCCTACAGACTATATTTCCTTTGTGACTGGGACTAATATTTCAGCCAAAGTTAAAGGTCAAATCGTTGACCAAAAAAAAAGGAAAAAATGTAAAAATGCCCCCAAAGGTCTTTTTCTGGCCTTATGGTACAGTCTGTAAAACACATAAATTAAAAAATGAACAAAACCAATAAAGGGGTTTTTATTGTTTTACTGTTTTCTCTGATATTAACCCCTTAAGGAATAAGTTTTTTTGTTTTTTTCATTTTGTTCATCACCGCATTACAAGAGCCATAACTTTTTTTTTTTTTTTCCTGTCGAAACAGTCATGACGGCTTGTTTTCGAGTTTTACTTTTAAAAGCACAGTTTTGGGGTACATGTAAAACTTATTGATTGACTTTTATTACCTCTTTGAGGGAGAACTTTTTGCATTTTAAATGTACAATAGTCACTATGGTAAAGAAACTGTGATAACTTTGGGTCAACTTGATTATGGCAATACCATAATTGTATTGTGTTTACTTTGTTTTTTGTTATTTTACTTTAACACAGCAAAAAAAACCTTTTTAAACAAAAATGTCTCTCTGTATTCTAAGACCTATAACATTGTTAATTTTCTGTTGACCGGATCTGAATGAGGGCTTGTTTTTTTTGCAGGATGACAGCGTTCCTTTTGGTACTACTTTATTATTATTTTTTTTTTACGCTGTTCTCTATGTAAAATAATGTCTATTTACCCTAACATGAGAACAGGAGATGTTATCTAGAAATGCAGAGCGCTACAGAGCTCAAAATAAACAAAGGAGACTAATTACTTCTTTGAGATTACACACTGTTCTCAAGCTACTGGAAATCCGACTTGTGGTGACGTAATCCCCGCTATCAGATAAAACAGCAGAGAGAGAAGGGGAGAGCAGGACGGTAACCAGAATGACCGGAGTGCTCTCAGTGCTCATAAAATCTTCTCTCCTCAACCAAACCCAAAAAATAAAGCAATAGATTTGATACAACATTTTATTTATCAGTCCCTAATTAAAAGTTAATCTGTATAGTAAAAAAAAAAAAACACTAAGAGGTTAAAGAAAGAAAAAAAATTACATTAAAATGAAGCACGATAACATAGAATAACCAAACATGAAGAAGTCTTACAGCGTTCAAACTTGTATGTAAAAAAGAAAGTGGGCCTAGTCAGCCAGTCAGGAAATGGTTAAGAAACATAGTTGACTAATTTTGTAGTTTCTTTAATGTTCTACTGTGTTCATGAGGCAAATGTTCAGCAGAATTCTGGCCTGGAGTTATATCTGTTGAAGGCCAAGTATCTGCGTGTCCAAGAGAAGGTTAAGACATGAGAAACTGCACCAAAAACATTGTTAATTAAATTTTTGTTTATGAGGAAGCCCTAATAATATCATATATATATATATGTGTGTGTGTGTGTGTGTGTGTGTGTGTGTGTGTGTGTGTGTGTGTGTGTGTGTGTGTGTGTGTGTGTGTGTGTGTGTGTATGTATATGTGTGTATGTATATGTGTGTGTGTATATATGTGTATATGTATTATGTATGTATATAATATTATATATATATATATATTAATATATATATATATAATATATATATATTATATATATATATAATCTATCTCACACCCTGTTTCCCTGAAAATAAGACATGGTGCATTTTTTTTTTTATTCAATTCAGAGTTTGGCTGCTCATGCTGATGTTTGTGATGAAATCACTACAGTATATTAATACATGTTGATGTTTTGTTCAACAATAAATGTGAATTCTTGTTCATGGAAAAATAATAAATCCCCTAGAAATAAGTCTCAGCTTGTCCTTAGGAGCAAAAATTAATATAAGACCCTGTCTTATTTTCAGGGAAGTGTGTGTAAGTGTAAAAAAATAAGCGGAGAAAAGCCCTCCCCCTTCTCATTGAGATGCACAGATTCCGTCCGGACACCGGCCAGAAGATTGTGCATGTTCAATGTGTTGCGGCCGGACCGCGGGCGGAAAAACCGACGGAAAACCCGTGCAGTGGGGACTGCTGCACGGGTTTTCCATAGAGCCCCGTTGTGCTCATTTTCGGCCGGTTTTTCAGGCAGTCTGAAAAGCTGCAAACCGGCTGAAAAACCAGCACGAAAACCCGTGCAGTGGGGACATGCCCTTTTAGGTCAATTAGGAACCAAAATTATTTATATTTGCCAAAAGCCAGAATATGAGAGAGCATTTTTAAGGCATTTTTATTACTTTCTGCAAAGTCAAACTGAGGCATCACTTAAACAAATTGGCGACCCAATAGATTTGCACCGTGAAGTTACCCTGCTGGTCGTGTACTGTACACCACCTTCTTGATGAGAAGTGACTGAGTAAATGGTTATGGGGTATACACATGAAAGTCACAAACAGATTACACGTTCTTACAAGCGAGTCATGAATTTCTGAGTTTTGAAGTCTTGCGGATTCTAAACACGGTAATCGCTCACTTTCAGTTAGCCAAACTGTTTGGAAAGAAGCTTGCTGGTAATAAAGGCAGTTTAATTGAATTGCAGCTAAAACCGCACCAAAACTGCACCATCTGAAAGCATGTTCACACGATGTACAGTACCCTCCTCAGTACATCGTGTGTTTCAGGAGCTCGCGCTGATCAGCGCATACTCCTGTAGTGCGGGTGGAGGTGGAGGGGGCAGCAACCCGCCGGCCCCATAGACATGCATCACTCGTGGCGCGTAATCGTAGCAAGTAATTGACATGTCACTTATCTCTCCGCGCCTCCAATACAATCGTATTGTCCGAGCGGGGAGAGGAGGTGTAATCCATAATTCTTTATGAGAGCTATGGATTACCGTCATTATGGGGCACATTTCCCCACGTATTAAGCGCAGTACACCACGAATTGTGCCCCAAAATAAGCCGTGTTTACATACCTTTACTTTACTTAGTTCCTAGAATTTTAAATATTGAGAAAGATTTGCATTGACGCTGTTAGATTCTGCAATTTTAATTTTACATTTGTGAATATGGACATGATTTTGTATGAGAATCTCCGTTTGCTTTTGATATTGATCATTTTTATTACTTATTAATTTTTTTTTTTTTTTTTTAAACATAGGAGTAAAAAGTGCTACTGACAAACCTTCAAAAGGAATGAAGCCAAATTCTAGCAGCATAAAGGAAGTGCTTAAAGAACAAATGTTTTTAGAAAAAAAAGTTGCACTGAGCAGAAAGAAGAAGAGCGAACTAAGGTACGATTTATTAGGTTTGTTATAGCTCTGGTTCTGTCTGAAGGAAATGCTTTTTATGAAAGAGAACCTGTCATGCTGAATATACAGTCTGATCTGCAGGCAGCATGTTATAGAACAAGGGGAGCTGAATAGACGGGTTTAGTTTTGTGGGCTTCAATTCTATAGCAACATCAGTAGCTTGTATTTTGTTCATTTAACAACTGGTGACTGGTGTCACTCATTTTAATATTTGACTATGTACAGGGATATGTGTCAGTTAATGATTAGGACCAACCACTGGACTAGTCCCACATTGAGCAGGGATTTAAATGGTTAAAAATACAAGCTGTATTGAATCTTTTCTGACAAAACTGTATCGTCGTTCTCACCTCTTTCTGCTCTATAATTTTGATGTGTGATATGGCTTAACCCCTTAAGCCGAACACCTGAAAAATATTTAATGACCAGCACTTTTTTTTTTTAAGTTTTTGCCGCCTTGCGTTTTAACAGTTGTAACTTTATTTTTTCAGTGACGCAGTTGTAACAGGCTTTGTTTTATTCAGGACAAATTGTACTTTTTGGCGGAATAATTGAAATTCACTTATAAATTATTGCAGAAATTTTTTTCAAATGTATTTTTTTTTTTTTTTTACACCATTCACATTTCACACTTAATAACCTGTTAGATTAATTCTACATGCATGTTATTACGGTCATGTGGATACCTAATATGTGTAGGGTTTTTTGTGTGTAATGTATGTATGATTGTATGTATGTATGTATAAATTATTATTTTTTTTTTTTTTTAATCCCATGGAGGTAATAACTGTTTAACATTTTTCTTTTGCACTTAGTAATGTATTAGCATATTCATATATGCTAATACATTATAATCTATGTCATTTGACACATGCAGCAATCAGGGCAGCACACAGTCTGCCCTGATTGCTGGCTTGTTACAAGACAGCCCTGGGGCTACTGTAGGTCCCCAGGGTTGACTGTGCAGCCGTTTAAAGCTAATCTTTGTAGTGAGACAACCCCCTTAATGGAACAGTATTTTATTGGTGTCGCTAGGATAGCCCAAGCATGGTGAGTATCTAGGCTTCACATATATGTTTCTATCTCTCCTTTATTTAGTTCACCATAGAAGACTGCCACAAATATTAGAGTATAATGTAAGGGTGAATTCACATGGCGTATAGCGGGACGTACCTGTGCATGCTGCCATACGCCTTCTGTTGAAAGTACGTGCTGGCCAGCGTGTACTTTCAACAGCACTACGGCCCAGCCTACTGTACTTTCAGTTTCCCCGACATGTCACTTCTTTTAACTGGCGCGTACTGTGTGCTGGGGGACACATCAGGTAATTGCACTCATTGAGTGCTATGGTTTTATCATATTTGCGTGGTGCATTGCAGCGCAATAATGCACTGAAGTATACCCCGCAAATAGGTCATTTGAACAAACCCTAACTGCCCGTCCCTATAACCCAAAGAGAGAAGAAAAATAAAATATTTTCAATTTTCTCCAATGGATCACATGGTGTGTGTGTTTTTTTTTTTTTTTTTTTTTTTTTTTGTATGGTCACTGGTGACTTTAGCGGTATTGGCTATATTATCCCATTGATTTGTATATTTTACTTGCCCACATCTTGACACCTCATTCTCAGGACATGTTAAAAAGCCCTAAAGTATTAAAACTTGTATAAATGATTGTTTTAGTAGGTTATTTTTTGTGTCCTCAAAAATTACCTACTTTTTAACTCATGTTTTTATGACACTTTTTTTTAGTATTTTTGGTTTAGTTTTAAATTTCCTATTAATAAATGTAAAAAATCCTGAAATCCTACAGTTTTCCCTTTTGCCACTTCCTGCTCTGTAAAGAAAATGTTTCAGCAGTCTCCTCATTATCAGCACAGGCATGGTTACACTGACAGGTGACACCAATATGTACAGAGAACACTGGATCCACCATTCACAATAGGATATAGTCACAGCTCACCCTTCCATGTACAGTGACCTCTTCCCAGGTCACAGAGCATGCCTAGAAAATTCTCCTATATGAGTCAATGGGTCTTCTCCTGTTCACAGGCTACTATGTCCATGAAGCTGCTGAAAAGCATGTCTTTAAATGCAGTAAAAATCAGCTCGGGTAACATGTCTGACCCTGTAATCTTATGCAGAAAACAGAATGAAAAAAATCTAGAACCAGAAAATAAAAGCTGATAAAAAAAAGATATGAATCTGTATATTGTTTTAATTATAAAAAAGCTATTGGTGGTACATTCCCTTTAAATCCCATGTATAGTAAATTTTTTCTCTCGACTGATTATTTTGGAAATAACTGATTTTATTTGCCTTTTTTGTATATAGAGTTGATCCTAGCAGCAGTCCTAAATTAAAAAGTGACCTTCACGATGAAGATTCAAGGGACACCCAAAAGTCTAATGAGGTAGGTAGTGTAAAAAATTGCTCAGTCTTATAAGCACTTCATATTGAAAAGTCTGAGCAGTATGGTCCTCAATCGAGCTCTGAAGCTACATTTCGGACTTGGCAGCATAACTTGTTACTAAGGCTATGTTCACACGGCTTATTGCCGGCGTAATTGCGGGGACAGATTTCGCCCTCCATTACGCTACACTAATTGCGGGGACAGATTTCGCCCTCCATTACGCCGGCTGCCGTGTAGCGGGGGCGGAGCGTTGGGGCGGCTGCTCGCTGGCCCCATAGACCTCCTTTATCCTCGGCGCGGATCCCGCCAGGATAATGTGTATGTCACTTTCTCCCCGCTCGCCGTATTTCGCGAGCGGGGAGAGGAGACGGTAATCCACAGTTCTCTATGAGAACTGTGGATTACCGTAATGACTTGGACGGATTTGTGCAGTATGGCGCGGAATACGGGACCAAATCCGTCCCAAAATAAGCCGTGTGAACATGGCCTAAAGCTTAGTGATTCTGTTTGCGTTACAACCCACAAAGGAAACCAGACCGTGATACAGGAGTCCACAGAAATCTAGCCTCAACTGGATTTCAGCGGAACCATATTCACTATCATTTGTTGCAATTTTAGCAGTGTGATATTGTGATCTTAGTTTTGTGTGGCGTTGCATTGCTGTATCCGTAAAATAGCTATAAATAATCTTTTCAGAGCAACTTCGTTTGTAGGTAGACTCTCATTTAACTCTTAATATAAACTCTTTTCTCTGTGTATTGTGATCCTTATGGGAGTTTTCTCGTCTGTTTTCATAGAACCTGCTCTTGGCTCCCACTTTCTCCGCAGGCTGTGGACGGTTCTATAGCCGTGACTGACCTTTCAGCTCTGCTAGCTCCTATTCCAAGCTTTTCCTGTAAGGCTATGTTCACACCGCTTATTTTGGGGCGCATTTCGCCACGTATTTAGAGCCGTACTGCGCTCTAATATAGGCGAAAGGTGCCCCAATCATTACGGTAATCCACGGTTCTCATAGAGAACTATGGATTACGCCTCCTGTCCCCGCGTATACAATACTCATATTGTAGATGCGGGGAGATAATAGACATGTCATTTATTCATAGCGCTTACGTGCCGCGACTAATGACAGTCTATGGGGCCGACGGGCTGCCAGCTCCCCCCGCGCCGCGGGAGTACGCATCGATCGGCGCGAGCTCCCGAACACCCGGTGTAATTGCGGGCCGTACTGTATGCCCTGCAATTAGCCATGTGAACATAGCCTTAGAGGGGTGTTGGTTATGGAGGGTTTTGAAAAAAATACATTGTCCAAGCAGGATGGCTGGCTATAAATATGAGCTAGCAGAGCTGTATTTGATATGAAAGGAAGCGTCTTTGATCAGGCATGCAGGAATATTTAGTATTAATACTAAAAAATAATCTGAGTGCAGAGAAAATAAGATTTGGCATATTTCTATATAAAATTGTCTAGTGTAGTAAGAAAAGCTGACATGATGTCAAGACACGCCGTTCGCTCCTGAGTGACTGTTATCTTTGTACAGTCATATGAAAAAGTTTGTGCACCCCTATTAATCTTAATCATTTTTAGTTCTAAATATTTGGGTGTTTGCAACAGCCATTTCAATTTGATATATCTAATAACTGATGGACACAGTAATATTTCCGGATTGAAATGAGGTTTATTGTACTAACACAAAATGTGCAATATGCATTAAACCAAATTTTGACTGGAGCAAAAATTTGGGTACCCTTATCATTTTATTGATTTGAATACTCCTAACTACTTTTTACTGACTTTCTGAAGCACAACATTGGTTTTGTAACCTCACTGAGCTTTGAACTTTATAGCCAGGTGTATCCAATGATGAGAAAAGGTATTTAAGGTGGCCAATTGCAAGTTGTTCTTCTATTTGAATCTCCTGTGAAGAGTGGCATCATGGGCTCCTCAAAACAACTCTCAAATGATCTGAAAACAAAGATTGTTCAACATAGTTGTTCAGGGGAAGGATACAAAAAGTTGTCTCAGAGATTTAACCTGTCAGTTTCCACTGTGATGAACATAGTAAGGAAATGGAAGACCACAGGACAGTTCTTGTTAAGCCAGAAGTGGCAGGCCAAGAAAAATATCAGAAAGGCAGAGAAGAAGAATGGTGAGAACAGTCAAGGACAATCCACAGACACCTCCAAAGAGCTGCAGCATCATCTTGCTGCAGATGGTGTCACTGTGCATCGGTCAACAATACAGCACACTTTGCACAAGGAGAAGCTGTATGGGAGAGTGATGCGAAAGAAGCAGTTTCTGAAAGCACGCCACAAACAGAGAGTCGCCTGAGGTATGCAAAAGCACATTTGGACAAGCAGCTTCATTTTGGAAGAAGCTCCTGTGGACTGATGAAATAAAGATTGAGTTGTTTGGTCATACAAAAAGGCGTTATGCATGGCGTCCCAAAAACACAGCATTCCAAGAAAAAACACTTGCTACCCACTGTAAAATTTGGTGGAGGTTCCATCATGCTTTGGGGCTGTGTGGCCAATGCCGGCACCGGGAATCTTGTTTAAGTGGAGGGTTGCATGAATTTAACTCAGTATCAGCAGATTCTTCAGAATAATGTACAAGAATCAGTGATGAATTTGAAGTTACGCCGGGGATGGATATTTTCAGCAAGACAATGATCCAAACACAGCTCCAAATCTACTCAGGCATTCATGCAGAGGAACAATTACAATGTTCTGGAATGGCCATCCCAGTCCCCAGACCTGAATATCATTGAACATCTGTGGGATACTTTGAGGCGGGCTGTCCATGCTCGGCGACCATCAAACTTAACTTGAATTGTTTTGTAAAGAGGAATGGTCAAAAATACCCAATATATGCAATCTATGACCGCTTGTATGATTAGGCAACAACATACACGCTCAAGGGTCCCACGCTGGAATCTTCCCTGGGATTCCCATAATCCTTGAGAAAGAGGGCGTTGATCCCTTGAAACGTTGCATCTTGCGGCGTTCACCCGGCCGGTTGTCCATGCTGCTCCTGTCCTATTGTATGCTCTGAAGCACGACTAAGGTATTTTCCTCTTCGTTTATGCAACACACGCTACTAGTCTGCTATGACTGTATTATATGCGATGCTTTTTTACTGAATCGTTGAAAAAGGCTTATGCTATTGAATAAAGAAAAGCAATATTTCAAGAAATACGGGTCCACGATCTCATTTTGAATGGTCACAAATACCTTCATCCAGGAACTGATTAAAAGCTACAGGAAGCGACTAGAGGCTCTTATTTTTGCAAAAGGAGGATCTACTAAATATTAATGTCACTTTTCTGTTGGGGTGCCCATACTTTTGCACCGGTCACATTTTGGTTTAATGCATATTGCACATTTTGTGTTAGTACAATAAACCTCATTTCAATCCGGAAATATTACTGTGTCCATCAGTTATTAGATATATCAAATTGAAATGGCTGTTGCAAACACCCAAATATTTAGAACTAAAAATGATTAAGATTAATAGGGGTGCCCAAATTTTTTCATATGACTGTATGTAAATACACAAATACCTTTTCTACAGGAAGGCACAATGCTTCTCTTTGGTTTGTAATTCTAAAGCGTTAATGTTTTACTAGGAAAGATAAGTGATGTCAGACCAGCCCTGCTATTGCTAGAGCCGAGAGAGATGATCAATAACCTAGGGAAGCACTTGTAAACAAGCAGGAGATAAAAACTGCTCTATGAAATAATGCTGAATTGGGAAAGGAATTTGGTTGGTAATGTTTAGCTTTAAATATGTATGCAAAGGTAAATAATCAAGTGATGGGAATACTCCTTTTAAGGAGTTTTCCCACCATGGACTCTGATGGCATGCTGCTAACTTATGCTATCGAAGTCTGATAGGTGCAGCTCCCACCTCTTGAGACCTGCACCTCTTAGGAATGGGTCCCCAAAAGTTGCAAAGCAGACTGGAGAGACGGCTGCGGTTGCGTACGGCTCTCCAGTCTGTTCTGTTGGAGTTCTGATGAGAGCCGAACACACCACTCGGCTGTCCTCAAAACTACCATAGAACAGAATGAAAAGTAGTTGTGCAAACACTGCCAGCTCTCCAGTCTGCTCTGTAATTTTTGGGGCTCATTCCCAAGATAGGTGCGAGTCCCAGAAGTGAGACCCGCATCTATCAGACTTTGATGGCTTATGTTATATGCCATAAAAGTCTATGGTGAGACTAAAAGATCCCTTGACATGTTTTGATGGTTTACATGTGGGTTGGAGGCTCAGTCACAAAAGCCGTCAAAAGTGAAAAACGCTCTAATTTTCCATTTGAAACAAATGACACTGTAATGGAAACCTTACCAATCCCTTTGTAGTCAGTGGGGTCTGTCGCACACCATTGCTTTTTGAATTCTTAATGGCTCCAATTTCATCTTTGTGATGGAGGCTCCAAACAAAAACTTGTACAGCGATGTGAACCAGGGATGTGTTGACATGGTTTTCAGGGAGTCAAGATATTGTGATCATTTACAATGTGTTATTGAGGAATAGAGGAAAATCGAAATGCGTTCCTCTGAAAACATTGATCAGCTTATGGAATAACATTTTAGTATATCTATAGGTACGTTATAATTTTGCATGCAAATTATTCTAGGTGACATTTGTAGAATGCATAGAATCATAAATTTGCTGCATTACTGATTTAAGCACATTGGAATCAATTCTTTTGTTTTCTTTTTTTTACTTATTTTGCTAGTCACTGGACAGATCTTCCTCATCCACAAGAGAGTCCGAAACGAATACTCTAAAGAGTGAGGCTAGCAAAACATCCAAAAAATTGCTGGAATCCACAGACTACAGTAAAAATGATTCCAAAGGGGAAAGAGAGTTAAAGAAAAAAACATTTTTAGAAAAAACACAAGACAACGAAACCTCAGATGTTCGGAAACACGTAGAGAGATTAGACTCTACGTCCGAGGATTATCCAAAATCTAAAAATGTAGTCCGATCTGAAAAACATTCAAAAAGAGACAGCAATGATGGAGATTCACAGAATGTCAAGAGCATGCCAAGGAAGGAAACAAAGTCTCATAAAGTTGAACGTGAGAGGACCTACTCAGAGGAGCGTTCATCCTTCAAGCACAGGCACAAGTCCGACAGTATACATAGACAAGCACCTGATGATTTGGAATCTCAGAAATCTAAGAGGACTTCTAAAGATGAAGAACCGTTGGGTAAACATAGTCAAAGTAAATCGAGCTCTGAAGAGCGAACTGAACGGAAAAATAAGCAGAAGAGCGATGGAAAGTCTTCATCCAGCAAAGATGAGAGATCATCTGATTACTCAGGCAAAATAGATGGCAGTAAAAGAGAGAGACTACAGTCCTCAGAAAAGTCCAGACCTGAGAATCGGAATAAACGCTTGGCTAGTGATCCCAGACAACACAGAGACCCTAAAAGGCCTTATAGTTCATCTGAGAAAAAACCCAAATCCTCAGCTGATGACAAAAATGAAGCTGATTCAGCCAACTCTGATAACTCAAGACAAGATGATATTGCTAAAGACAGAAGGAGAACGCACAGCACTTCTGAAGAAAAAACGTATGTCAAAGCAAAGTTTAAAAGCAGTAGTAAATCACCTAAGCTGAATGAACTGGAAGAGGCAAATCAAAAGAGCGAAAAAGAGAAGACTGTGGTGGAGGCGTCAACAGAGAAGTATCGAAAATCTAAATCTGAAGATAAAGAGGAGGATCGAAAGGAAAATGCTGTAGCTCAGAGTTCAAGCAATGCAGCAAAAGATGCCAATCACAAATCTAAACATATTAGTGATAAATCGAAGGAAAGAGCTCGGTTGGACAGCAAAGATCGGGACCCTCTTAAGTCCGATAAGAAGTATTCCGGCGAAGTCTCTAAATCAAAGCATAGTCATAAGGAAGAGAGACGAAAGAGTGAGAGTAGTAAATTTGAGGAAAGATCCTCTAAGTATCCAGAAGAAAAGCGTATCCAAGACCGTTCGAACAGCTCAGATCGAAAGTCAAGTAAGAAATCGGGTTCTGAACATAGAGGTGAAAGTTTTAAAGGCAGCAGTACTAAAGTGGTAGTCAAATTAGAAGGCGAAACCAGTGACACCGGTATCGCCATGACTAGTGAGTCAAAAGATGTTGAACGACCTAAAGAGAGCAAAAAACCTGGAAAAATACACGTGGAAAGCACAGAAACCACCAATGCTGAAGCTAAAGAATTGCTGGCAAATCTTGGTAACTCAAGCCCTTATTCTTTTGCTGAAGCTACTACCTCAAAGAAATCTATTGCACTGAAATCCAAGACAAAACATGGAAATGGTGATTCAAAGGACAGCAGTGGTGCCTTTAAAAATATTGCAAATCCATTGCAAATGACAGCTACCAATGTTGTTAAGGACTCCAGTGTGTCATCTGTAGACAACAGTGACCATAATGAAATTAATATGCCAAGTACACAAAACTCCGGAGCTACAGGAATTCCTTCCAAGAAATCAAGAGATGCAGAGTATGAAATTTGTGGCAGAGCTTCCTTTCAACCTAGGGAGCTGGAAAATTCTTCTCAGGGGCAGAGTGAATCTGCTTCAGAAACCAACAACATTGACAATTCCAGTTTATCTCCTGATGAAGTGTATTCTGAGATAACCGATTCTAACGATGGGGAGATTTCCACTAGTGACCTTGCCGAAGAGGATGGAAGATCCACAAAAGAGGCCATCAAAAAGGAGAGCGTGAACATTCCAGTTCAGATGGGATTTGTGGAACTTGATAATCTAGTCACTGGGAATAATGTAGAAGGTGAAGCTTTGGCTATGGATATTGATACTGTTGGGAATTGCGAGAACTCTAATGCAGCTGAAGATGGTGCTGTAGTTATGGAAGGAGGTTTAAACGTGTCCTATGCAGAAAGAAACGTGGGAAGTAGCATTATGGAGGCCAGTCAAGGGCAGGCTGGTAGGAATATTGATAATCCGAGTGGAAAAGAAATTGAATGTGAAGATGCCGCTACTTCTTCTAGCTCCGTTTTTGAAACAAGCAGTAAACTAAGGCTTCTTGCTGAAGATGCTGCTACTTCTTCCAATACCACGTTAGATATTAGCACTGACAAAAGCTGCATTGAAATTGACACGGTTAACCTTGATAACAGCAGGGGCTATACTTCTTCAGCTTCTGCAGATGGTAACTTTGTAGAAGATGATGGCGATTTTACTATGCTATCAGAAAATAGTTTTGAAGATGCCACTACTACTTCAAGCACTGATCGAAACTTGTTTCATGACAACACAGAAAGTTTAGAAACCTGTTCACAAAGTACCAGCCATAATCTTCTAGAACAAGCGAGCATCATTACATTTAAGCCCGCAACGTCAAGTGCCAACAGAGAATCTACAGAAAGTACTCAGGAGAATGCAGCCTCATCGTCTAACCATACAGAAGGTTCACTCGCTTTAAGAGAGTCACCTAATGATACCCACACAGCAACATCATCTGACACCACCTCTGAAAGCGAGGGTACAGAAAGTGCAGTTGCCCACGTAGCAACATCTTCAGAAAGTTACTGCGTGCTTTCTATTTCTGAAAACATAACGACACAAGCAGCAACCTCTTCAGTCGCTGCAGCAGAAATTGATGGTGGTCTTGGGATGTCTGAGAGGCACACAGCCACCTCCTCAAGTAGTGTAATAAATAGTAGGAGGGGGCTGAACTTTGACCTCTCTCTAGTCTCGTCAGAAATAGATAGCGAGCATGTTGCTGCATCATCCAGTAATTTCATGGATAACAATATGACCGATGAGAGCGACAATGCAGCGAGTTCTTCCAGTAGTCTGCCTAGCACCTGCAGAAATAACAGTTTGTTTGGCAGTGCCGAGGAGAGCAAAAACACACGAGCCACTTCAAGCACAGAGCAGGATGGCATGAATGACAGAGGTACAAATTTTATCTCTTCTGGAACTCCTAAAGAATATCCTGGAAACTCCTCAGATCTTGCCATGGACAGTAGTACAGAAGCATCCATCGGGAGGGACTTGTACTCTGGAAGCACCTCGAACTGTTCTAGTAGTGGACAGGGTCAAAGTGACAAGTACAATAAACAGGGTAAGGTTAAGGATAATACAGCATCTTCAAGCAGTGGAGACCCTTTGCTTCTAACACAGACTTTTACCGAGGAGGCAGCATCCTCTTCAAGCTCATTCAGGCAAAGTTGTACAAATCACCCAGCCACATTGACCTCTGAAAACACAGAAGCTACAGCGTCTTCAAGTATTGCAATGACCATCGGTTCCGATCGGTTTGACAGATCATCTCCTGGTAATAGTACAGACACTGCGGCAACTTCATCAAGCAACTCAACTAGCAATAGCGTCGGATTACATCTGTATCCCAATATTCGGCCCACTGCATCTTCAAGTGTTGCAATGGACAGCAGTACGGAAGAGAGTGTAAGCATGAGGTGTGCTATGGACTTGGATAGAGGCACAGGTACTGCAACCTCTTCTGATGTGTTAGACACATTATGTACAGAAGACACAGCAAGAAATGATGACGTGCCTGCATCGTCAAGCACAATGGCTGCAGTGACTAAAGAGAATGTGGAAATGGCTTTTGTAGATAAAACAAATGAACAGACGGCTACATCCAGTGATATGATGGATAGCAGCATAGAAGATGACAAAGCAGGTGCTGTTCTTTCCAACAATGCTTATTCCTCAGCATGCACAACCCTAAGCAGTGATCCTAGTGAAATCAAAGATCGTGATGTTAACAGTGAAGCTACAGCTGCCAGTTCGAGCAATGCTATCGAGTTGTCTTTTGATAATGACAATAATGCCACATCATCCGATTACGTTATGGGCAGTAGTTTAGAAGGAGAGATACAAGCTTTGGGTCCATGTAAAAATGAAGAAGCTGCCAGTTCTTCAGACTTTAGTAATGGTATTGGCCAAGAAATCCAGATGGAAGCATCCGTTGACAGACCTGTTGTTGATGATGCAACAACATCTTCCAGCACAGAGAGAGAGAATGATGATGGTGAAAGAGAGAGACCGGTAGCGACTGAAACCTGTTGTGAAACTGTAGAAATGTCAGTGGAATCAAGCTTTGGTGATAACCACAGCAACACTGCTATTTCTGGTACTTCAGAAGAAGTTGCAATTCATCTGTCTGGGGCAGATGCGAACAACGATTCAGGATGCATTGAGTCAAACTCTGATGATGGAGAGAATGATATAAGCTATGAAAAGGAAGATGCTGTGAGCAGTGCAAGCTCTGAGGAGCAAAAACATATCTGTAGTGTATCGAGGCAGCTCGGAGATCGAGAAACTGATGGTGTAGTAACGAGTGCTGGTACTAGAGCGAGAGTGTCACCGGGAAACAGAGACCGTTCTGAAGCTTATGGTCACGTTACTTGTGCTGACAAAATAGTCAGCTTTGATACAGGCAGTATTACAGCTTACTGTCCTGTAGAAGAAGTGTCAGTTTCTCATACAATCAATCATGATCTAAATGAGAATCAGGAATCTGAGGCTTCTGCTGATAACATGGACACTGAAGATCCCGAAAGAGATGCTTCCATTGAGAATGCGCAGTTTGAGGACATTGCTAATATATTAACAGAGCATGAAGCTTCTAGACCAGCTAGCCAGCCTGTATTGGAAGAAGGTGAAGGTGCTGTTACCAGCACAGGCATTTCTGAAGAAAATTATGGTGTAAAACAAAATAACAATGCATGCTCCGCCACAGAAAGCACTGAAAGTAGCAATATCATGAGTAGACCAGCAAGTATAGATTCCAGAGTTACTACAGAAGATGATGAAAGTGCTATTACTAGTACTGGTGCCAAAGAAGATGAAGAAGAGGGAGAAGGATTTGTCACAAGTACTGGAACCGCAAGTGAAGATTCTTCATTTTCAATCACTTTAGATCATAATTCCAGTAATTTAATACATACTGCGGATGGCCCAAGCAATATAAATAGCCGAGCTGAAGAAGGGTCAGTGGCACGGGTTGAGGAGGTGGTGTCAGTGGCACGGGTTGAAGAGGAGGAGGAAGTGGTGTCAGTGGCACGGGTTGAGGACAAGGAGGTGCTGTCTGTGGCACAGGTTGAAGAGGAGGAAGTGGTGTCAGTGGCACGGGTTGAGGACAAGGAGGTGCTGTCTGTGGCACAGGTTGAAGAGGAGGAAGTGGTGTCAGTGGCACGGGTTGAGGACGAGGAGGTGGTGTCAGTGGCACGGGTTGAAGAGGAGGAAGTGGTGTCAGTGGCACGGGTTGAAGAGGAGGAAGTGGTGTCAGTGGCACGGGTTGAAGAGGAGGAAGTGGTGTCAGTGGCACGGGTTGAGGACGAGGAGGTGGTGTCTGTGGCACAGGTTGAAGAGGAGGAAGTGGTGTCAGTGGCACGGGTTGAGGACGAGGAGGTGGTGTCAGTGGCACAGGTTGAAGAGGAGGTCGAGTTGTCAGTGGCACGGGATGAGGACGAAGAGGTGGTGTCAGTGGCCGCGGTTGAAGACGAGCAAGTGGTGTCAGTGGCACGGGTTGAGGACGAGGAGGTGGTGTCAGTGGCACAGGTTGAAGAGGAGGAAGTGGTGTCAGTGGTACGAGTTGAGGACGAGGAGGTGGTGTCAGTGGCACAGGTTGAAGAGGAGGAAGTGGTGTCAGTGGCACGGGTTGAGGACGAGGAGGTGGTGTCAGTGGCACAGGTTGAAGAGGAGGAAGTGGTGTCAGTGGCACAGGTTGAGGACGAGGAGGTGGTGTCAGTGGCACAGGTTGAGGACGAGGAGGTGGTGTCGGTGGCACGGGTTGAAGAGGAGGTGATGTCGGTGGCACGGGTTGAAGAGGAGGTGATGTCAGTGGCACGAGGTGAGGAGGAGGTGATGTCGGTGGCACGAGGTGAGGAGGAGGTGATGTCGGTGGCACGAGGTGAGGAGGAGGTGATGTCAGTGGCACGAGGTGAGGAGGAGGTGATGTCAGTGGCACGAGGTGAGGAGGAGGTGATGTCAGTGGCACGAGGTGAGGAGGAGGTGATGTCAGTGGCACGAGGTGAGGAGGAGGAAGTGGTGTCAGTGGCACGGGTTGAGGAGGAGGAAGTGGTGTCAGTGGCACGGGTTGAAGAGGAGGAAGTGGTGTCAGTGGCACAGGTTGAAGACGAGGTAGTTTCAGTGGCACTGGTTGACGGCGAAGAGGTGTCAGTGGAAGGAGGGGAGGACGAGGAGGTGTCACTGACCCGGGTTGACGATGTTGAGGAGGAGGAATTGGTGTCAGTGGCACGGGTTGAAGAGGAGGAGGAGGAGGAATTGTTATCAGTGGCACGGGTTGAGGAGGAGGAAGTGGTGTCAGTGGCACGGGTTGAAGAGGAGGAGGAGGAAGTGTTGTCAGTGGCACGGGTTGAAGAGGAGGAGGAGGAAGTGTTGTCAGTGGCACGGGTTGAAGAGGAGGAGGAGGACATGTTGTCAGTGGCACGGGTTGAGGAGGAGGAGGAGGAAGTGTTGTCAGTGGCACGGGTTGAAGAGGAGGAGGAGGAGGAAGTGTTGTCAGTGGCACGGGTTGAAGAGGAGGAGGAGGAGGAAGTGTTGTCAGTGGCACGGGTTGAAGAGGAGGAGGAGGAGGAGGAAGTGTTGTCAGTGGCACGGGTTGAAGAGGAGGAGGAAGTGTTGTCAGTGGCACGGGTTGAAGAGGAGGAGGAGGAAGTGTTGTCAGTGGCACGGGTTGAAGAGGAGGAGGAGGAGGAAGTGTTGTCAGTGGCACGGGTTGAAGAGGAGGAGGAGGAGGAAGTGTTGTCAGTGGCACGGGTTGAAGAGGAGGAGGAAGTGGTGTCAGTGGCACGGGTTGAAGAGGAGGAGGAGGAAGTGTTAGTGGCACGGGTTGAAGAGGAGGAGGAGGAAGTGTCAGTGGCACGAGGTGAGGAGGAGGAAGTGTCAGTGGCACGGGGTGAGGAGGAGGAAGTGTTGTCAGTGGCACGGGTTGAAGAGGAGGAGGAAGTGTTGTCAGTGGCACGGGTTGAAGAGGAGGAGGAAGTGTTGTCAGTGGCACGGGTTGAAGAGGAGGAGGAAGTGGTGTCAGTGGCACGGGTTGAAGAGGAGGAGGAAGTGGTGTCAGTGGCACGGGTTGAAGAGGAGGAGGAAGTGGTGTCAGTGGCACGGGTTGATGAGGAGGAGGAAGTGTTGTCAGTGGCACGGGTTGCAGAGGAGGAGGAAGGGTGTCAGTGGCACGGGTTGAAGAGGTGAGGAAGTGGTGTCAGTGGCACGGGTTGAAGAGAGAGAGGAGAGTTGTGGTGTCAGTGGCACGGGTTTGAAGAGAGGAGGAAGTTGGTGTCAGTGGCACGGGTTGAAGAGGAGGAGGAAGTGGTGTCAGTGGCACGGGTTGAAGAGGAGGAGGAAGTGGTGTCAGTGGCACGGGTTGCAGAGGAGGAGGAAGTGGTGTCAGTGGCACGGGTTGCAGAGGAGGAGGAAGTGGTGTCAGTGGCACGGGTTGAAGAGGAGGAGGAAGTGGTGTCAGTGGCACGGGTTGAAGAGGAGGAGGAAGTGGTGTCAGTGGCACGGGTTGAAGAGGAGGAGGAAGTGGTGTCAGTGGCACGGGTTGAAGAGGAGGAGGTGGTGTCAGTGGCACGGGTTGAAGAGGAGGAGGAAGTGGTGTCAGTGGCACGGGTTGAAGAGGAGGAGGAAGTGGTGTCAGTGGCACGGGTTGAAGAGGAGGAGGAGGAGGAGGAAGTGTTGTCAGTGGCACGGGTTGAAGAGGAGGAGGAGGAAGTGGTGTCAGTGGCACGGGTTGAAGAGGAGGAGGAGGAGGAAGTGTTGTCAGTGGCACGGGTTGAAGAGGAGGAGGAAGTGTTGTCAGTGGCACGGGTTGAAGAGGAGGAGGAAGTGGTGTCAGTGGCACGGGTTGAAGAGGAGGAGGAAGTGGTGTCAGTGGCACGGGTTGAAGAGGAGGAGGAAGTGTTAGTGGCACGGGTTGAAGAGGAGGAGGAGGAAGTGTTGTCAGTGGCACGGGTTGAAGAGGAGGAGAAGGAGGAAGTGGTGTCAGTGGCGCGGGTTGAAGAGGAGGAAGTGTCAGTGGCGCGGGTTGAAGAGGAGGAAGTGGTGTCAGTGGCGCGGGTTGAAGAGGAGGAAGTGGTGTCAGTGGCGCGGGTTGAAGAGGAGGAAGTGGTGTCAGTGGCACGGGTTGAAGAGGAGGAAGTGGTGTCAGTGGCACAATTTGAAGACGAGGTAGTTTCAGTGGCACTGGTCGACGGCGAAGAGGTGTCAGTGGAAGGAGGGGAGGACGAGGAGGTGTCACTGACCCGGGTTGACGATGTTGAGGAGGTGTCAGTTGAAGGAGGGGAAGACGAGAAAGTGGCACTGGCACGGGTTGAAGAGGAGGACTTGGCGGTATCAGTGGCACGGGTTGAAGAGGAGGAGGAAGAGGTGGTGTCAGTGGCACGTGTTGAGGAGGAGGTAGTGGTGTCAGTGGCACGGGTTGAGGAGGAGGTAGTGGTGTCAGTGGCACGGGTTGAGGAGGAGGTAGTGGTGTCAGTGGCACGGGTTGAGGAGGAGGTGGTGTCAGTGGCACGGGTTGAGGAGGAGGTGGTGTCAGGGGCACGGGTTGAGGAGGAGGTGGTGTCAGGGGCACGGGTTGAAGAGGAGGAGGAGGTGGTGTCAGTGGCACGGGTTGAAGAGGAGGAGGAGGTGGTGTCAGTGGCACGGGTTGAAGAGGAGGAGGAGGAGGTGTCAGTGGCACGGGTTGAAGAGGAGGAGGAGGAGGTGGTGTCAGTGGCACGGGTTGAAGAGGAGGAGGAGGAGGTGGTGTCAGTGGCACGGGTTGAAGAGGAGGAGGAAGTGGTGTCAGTGGCACGGGTTGAAGAGGAGGAGGAAGCGGTGGTGTCAGTGGCACGGGTTGAAGAGGAGGAGGAAGCGGTGGTGTCAGTGGCACGGGTTGAAGAGGAGGAGGAAGAGGTGGTGTCAGTGGCACGGGTTGAAGAGGAGGAGCAAGAGGTGGTGTCAGTGGCACGGGTTAAAGAGGATGAGCAAGAGGTGATGTCAGTGGCACGGGTTGAAGAGGAGGAGCAAGAGGTGGTGTCAGTGGCACGGGTTGAAGAGGAGGAGCAAGAGGTGGTGTCAGTGGCACGGGTTGAAGAGGAGGAGCAAGAGGTGGTGTCAGTGGCACGGGTTGAAGAGGAGGAGGAGGAAGAGGTGGTGTCAGTGTCACGAGTTGAAGAGGAGGAGGAAGAGGTGGTGTCAGTGGCATGGGTTGAAGAGGTGGTGTCAGTGGCACGGGTTGAAGAGGAGGAGAAGGAAGAGGTGGTGTCAGTGGCACGGGTTGAAGAGGAGGAGGAGGAAGAGGTGGTGTCAGTGGCACGGGTTGAGGAGGAGGAAGAGGTGGTTTCAGTGGCACGGGTTGAAGAGGAGGAGGAGGAAGAGGTGGTTTCAGTGGCACGGGTTGAAGAGGAGGAGGAGGAGGAGGAAGAGGTGCTGTCAGTGGCACGGGTTGAAGAGGAGGAGGAGGAAGAGGTGGTGTCAGTAGTACGGGTTGAAGAGGAAGAGGTGGTGTCAGTGGCACGGGTTGAAGAAGAGGAGGAGGAAGAGGTGGTGTCAGTGGCACGAGTTGAAGAGGAGGAGGAGGAGGTGGTGTCAGTGGCACGGGTTGAAGAGGAGGAGGAAGAGGTGGTGTCAGTGGCACGGGTTGAAGAGGAGGAGGAGGTGGTGTCAGTGGCACGGGTTGAAGAGGAGGAGGAGGAGGTGGTGTCAGTGGCACGGGTTGAAGAGGAGGAGGAGGAAGAGGTGGTGTCAGTGGCACGGGTTGAAGAGGAGGAGGAGGAAGAGGTGGTGTCAGTGGCACGGGTTGAAGACGAGGAGGAGGAAGAGTTGGTGTCAGTGGCACGGGTTGAAGACGAAGAGGTTGTGTCAGTGGCACGGGTTGAAGATGAAGTGTCAGTAGAAGGACAGGAAGATGAGAAGCCATCATTGGTGTGGGTTGAGGACGAGAAGGTGTCATTGGAGCAAGTTGAGGACGAGGAGGTGTCAATGACACGGGTTGAGGATGAGGCAGTGGCAGAGAAGTGGGAGGAGGATCTTTCTGCAACCGAGGTGGAGGCCGTGTCTATGCCGCAGCTGGAGGAGGAGGAAGTGACAGTTAAAGGAGGGGAAGACGAGGAAGGGACACAGAAGTGGAAGAAGGATCTGTCAGCAACTACAGTGGAGGAGGCGGCTATGCCAGAGTTGCAGGTTGAGGAGGCGGCTGTGCCAGTGGTGCAGATGGAGGAAGAGGCTGTAGCACAGTTTGATGTAGAAAAAGCTGGTGAAGAAGTACTTGAAAGTGTTATAAGTGTCAGTATTGTGCCACAGATACCATTGAGTGGAACTTCAGAAAATGAATGTATTCCTTGTCCTCCTTTGGAGAGTGTTACTTTGTCTGATAATCATGCACCAGAGTCTATACCACTTGGTCCTGCAGTGGATGCAGAGGAAAAACTTCCTGATTTAAAGAAGGAATACCAATGCGCCAGTGACTTGGATGCTAGTGATTCAGCTGAGTTTCAAGATTACCTCACAGAACACTGTAGTCCAGCAAGAAATACACTGTTAGGTGGTGGGACGTTTCTTTCTGATGATGTAGTACATCATGTGTTTGAAAAAGATATTGTTCACTCAGCCTTGTCAGAAGAGAAATCTGAAGACAAAGAGCACATTCTTTCTACCGATAAAAGTGAAGCCACAGACATATCTGAGATAGCCTCAAACTCCAACGAAAATATTCCAGAAGGTCCCAGAAAGGGTAGTATGTCTGACCACATGGTATCTGTTTCCAAGTCCAGCAACAAGCTTGAAGAGTTTGAAAAAACTCACAAGACAAGTGAAGATCTTAATAAGCAAACAGAAGCACAGAAGACTACCTCAGCTGATGTCTCTGAAAACCAAATGCCAATACTTAGTGCAGGTAGGTTTCATCTTCTGAGTTAGAACTTACATAGTATATGCTTTACAATAGCTTTCAATGTCCAAGGTTATCTTGTGTGTACATGACGTGTTGATAAGATTATTGGTAGTATTTCTAGTTCTGTTTACAGCTATGATGCATGGTTGAGACAGATCTAACATTGCCTTTATTTTTACTATAGTCCGGATGAGAGGATGTGTACATTGTTGCAGATTTATCAATATTGTCTAACTCTTGGCTGGTGTAAAGTAAGATTAGACGGTCTTCTAACGCATCACAGTTATTGTAGTGTTGATAAATCTGGCACATTTTAGAACTGTCTAGTCTAACTTTACATAATTTTTTAAGTTGGCTTACTTCCACTGACTGCACCAAAATTTTGGTGCAGTGTCTCACACCAAGACCATGCCCTCCCTCCTTTACCAAGACCATGCCTGTTTTGTCGGGCAAGGTGCAGAAGTGTCTAGAAACTATCTAAAATGTAGTGTAAAGCATGTGCCGCATTGTTTTTGCCGCAAAGTGTGCCATAATTCTGGCACAACTGCATTGATAAATGTTCCCCATTGTATCCTGGTTAGAGGAGTTGTTCAGCAACCTTATGGTTAATCCCTTAGATGTCGCAGTCAATCGCTCTGGGAAAGCCAGAGAAAGGGAGCTCCCTCTGTTTCTTCCAGGTTACCATAGAAGCCATTGGAACCCCGTGATCGCGTTACAGGGGGGCTTATGGCTTCTATAGCATCTTGGAAGTCTAACAAAGGCTTCAGGGTTGTCCGTGACATTATTGGGCACAGCAGGGCATGGAAATTGACAGCTGCGATACATAGCAGTACATTACATATTGCTGAATTAAAAAAAACAAAACCTATGGGGACAAGTTAAAAAACACACACACAAATAAAACATGTACAAAGCCCTTTCCCCATTACAAGCATCAATAGCTCCCACCTCCCCCCAAAAAAGTACACATACATGGTATCACTACATGCGTAGTTACCTCGCCTATTGTGACATTATTTAACCCGCACCATGAACGCCATAAAAACAAACAATGACAGAATTGCAACTTTTGTTCACATAAAATGCGATGAAAAAGTCATTGTGGTACCAATGAAAGTCAGTTCGTCTCACAAAATAAACCCTTTACACCGCTTCGTATATGGGAACAAGAAATGCAATGTAAAGGAAAAAAATTTAAATTGTGGGTTTTTTCCTTTTTTTTTTTTTTTTTTTTTTTTTGTGGTAAACAACAACAAAAAATGTACATGGTAAATCCCACCCCTAAAAAGTCAATACAATTTAATTGTATACTCTAAAAGGATACCAATGAAACGTACATCTTGTCCTGCTAGAAACAAGCCCACATACAGAGATGGAACAGTAAAAAAAAAAAAAAAAGAAAAGACTACAAATGTCAGAGTATGGCGACCATAAGAACAAATCAATTTTTTTAATGGTTTTTATAATGTGCAAAAGTATTAAAACCTAAAAGCCTATACATATGTGGAATCCCCCTTGTTATTGTACTGCTTCATAAAAGCAACAAAAAAACAGATTTAAAAAAAAAAATGTAAAATACAGTGGCAAAAGTGGTATGCCATTTCCTCCTCCCCCTTCACACCCTTTAAGAGTCGATAAAAATTGAAATGTTGTAGGTACCCAACAAGGGTAAAACTTGCCCAGTAAAAAACAAGCCCTTACACAGCTTTGTATGTACCCAGCAAGGGTAAAGCTTGCCCAGTAAAAAAAAACAAAAAAAAACCCTTATGCAGCTATCTCGATGACCAAATAAAAAATATGATTCTGGGAAAATGGCAATGAAAAAAACCCAAAACAAATACTTGTTTTTAAGGTCAAAATGGGCTTGGACCTTTTATGATGCTAATAAATGTGCATGCGCTAGAAGTCCTACTGGTACACCATCCCCCATTAGCAGATTTTTCTGCATGCTAACGTGTCCTACTCCTAAATTATAGGGTGTGCTTAGGATAATACCTCTTGTTATGCAGTTGTTTCTTAATGCAGTTTCCTACTAAAGTGTTAAGTGTGGCTCAAACAGGTGAATGGTGCCTGTAGAAGAAATACAATCCTTTGTTTTCATTTATTATGTATTTTTCAGACTCCACCACAAAGAGTGTACAGTCTGAGCAGGAGGCCGAATCTCATGTGAGTAATCTGTCCATTGCGGATAGTAGTCATCTCCTGATGGGTTCATGCTTATAAGCCAACAGTAATGGTGTTGATCACACAGACATGGACTAAAATAAAGCCCTATGTTGTGTAACCAACATCTGAAAGATTTCTCAAAAGCCAACTCCATCAGTCATTGCTTAGTATGTGTACAGGGGTGTCCAGGGGCATAGCTCTGGAAGGAACAAGCTGAAAGCTTTAGTGAGTTTCTAGGTAGGTTTAAAGGGGTCGTACACCTCCTTTTTTTTAAACTAAATTTATGTAGCTGAGGCTGGAGGGGAAAAAACAGCATGACACACAAAGACACTCACCTCTGACATGCTGCTTGTTTCAGCAATGAGCCTTGTAGCCCTCTCCACCGGTTCTTTGTGGTCTTCCGGCTGTGGCTGAACGGCACATCACCGCAGCAGCGTGTGAGTGGTTGCAGAGGTCACGTGAGTCAAAGCTCCGAATAGTGACGTTAGGCAGTATCAGCTTGCAGTGGTGACATTCCGTTCAGCCACAGCTGGAAGACCACAGAAGACCGGTGGAGAGGACCAGGGGGTGCATACCTGGAACAAGAGATGTGTCAGGTGAGGTTATTTATTTTTTATTCCTCCTTAGGCTATGAGTTCACACGGCTTATTCACGGCGTAATTGCAGGACGGATTTCGCCCGCAATTACGCCGTATGCTCCGGAGCGGGGGAGGGGGGATGTCCGGAGCCGGCCCCATAGACGTTCATTATTCACATCGCGTATACCGCCGTGAATAATTGACATGTCACTTTCTCCCCGCTCGCCGTATTTCGCGAGCGGGGAGAGGAGCCGGAATCCATAGTTCTCTATGAGAACTGTCGATTACCGTATTGACTGGGACGGATTTCACCATCCCAAAATAAGCCGTGTGAACATAGCCTTATTCGACCAGTCTCAACAACATATTTTAAGTAAAGGCCATATGCAGGTTATTTTTTACCCCCTTAGTTCATTAGACAATTATTTAAATTGCCAGTAATTTTGATTACCTGTTGCTGACAATAGTGTTCTATTGGGTCATGTGACCTGAATTCTGATTCGCCGATAGACATAATTCTTTAAATTGACAGCATGTCTCTCCATGCATTCCTATGAGACTGACTTTGAACATCCCAAAGTAATCTAAAGAGATATGCAACCATGCTGTTTTAACTACTCAGAGTGCAGGACATAAGACTAAGTTGCTGCAGTGAAAAATCCTATATTCAGCTGCAGGTAAGCAAAATTACTGGCACTAATGTGCACCTCAAGGCATTTTCTACTGAACTAATAAAAAAGAAAAAAAACCCGGAGTGGTTCTTAATGCATATCCGATTAGTTTTAGCCGTTTACACACATCTATTTAGATTAGAAGGTCTGATTTGAATCGAAATTGGACAGAAATCAGTGAAGGCCCTAATTTGCCTCGGACACGCCTGCCATTTTCTATTCCTACTAGTGACAGTAAGTGACCTTAGGATATTTGACCACTTCACCTTTTGGTCCCAGAAGCTATATGTTAAAAAAAAAAAAAATTTGCATTCAAAATCTTGTTCTTAACTATCCTATTATCTACTATTTTCTACTTAGGACCAGAAACTTGATGAGAGCCCTGAATCACTTTCTGTAAATATAGACAGACCACAAGAACCCGAGAGTATTACAAAGCAGGAAGGTTAGTATGGAAATGAGCAGTAAAGACTTTACAGAGATATCCCGATGTTTTGTCTCTGCTCTGTCTGTAACTGCTGTTTAACGCAACACAATCTCAGCAGCTCTCTATAAGTTCCAAAAAAACCAGTCAAAGAGAATATAGGAATTTTTTTTTTAACATGTATCCGCTACTTTAGGATACATGAAAATTTGAGGTTATAGGTGTACAATTTTGATCAAACGATAATTGCCCATCCACCGTGCCAAGGTGACATCAGTTCAGATGGGAACCTACTCTGTCATTTTACCTCACTTGTTGTCTGTTCAGGCCTCATCCTTTCAGGGAGGGAAGGTCCCAGCTACATTATGCTCTGATTAAAAACAGTCTGTGTGGATGGGCAGAGTGCACCACCAAAATGGAGGCTACCCACTCCCCAATGCAAACAATCCGAAAACAAAAATTGGTCAGCGCATCCAAAACAATTCTAAAGAAAGTAGTATAGGTGCACGCAGGCATGGCAGCAAAGCAATGGGGAGGTGTAAACAGACACCAAGTGAGGTTAAATTTCATAGTAGGTCCCCATCTTAACTGACGTTACCTTGGCGCTGGTGGGTGGTGTCTTAGTTTCTATAAAAAATGTACGAACAGACCCCAAGGGCCACATGTATGAAAACTGTCTAGGTCTAAGACTTTCTTTGTTGCTAATAGCAACCAATCAGAGCTCCCCTCTCCTTTTTCCAGAGCACTATATGAAATGAAAGGGAGGGCTCTGATTGGTTGCTGTGGGCAACAAAGTGAATCTTAGCCCTAGACAGTTTTCATACATGTGGCCCCAAGTGAGGTAAAATGTCATAGTAGATCCCCATTTGAACTGTGGTCACCTTGCCGCTGGTGGATGGTCTCTTAGGCCCTGTTCACACGACGGATTTGGCCGCGGGTTCCGACGCGGTTCCCGCGGCCAAATCCACGGCCAGATCACGCCTAGTTTATTAACATGGTTTCCTATGGGAAACCGCGTTAATATTCAAACGCCGCCGCGGGTGGTGCGCGGCTGGGCCGCGGCTCGCGGCGCGGTTTGCCCCCCTGCTATTAATTTGCATGGGGGCAAGCCGCGCCCCAAAGCACGCCTCACTCGCGCCGAGACCACGCCCACCGACCATGCCGCAAACACGCATCGGGAGACGCAAGTTTGCGGCGAGGTTAGGACAAGGTTTGGCCGCTGCTGAACCCGCGGCCAAACCCGCCGTGTGAACAGGGCCTTACAGTTTAGATGCTAAGAACATCAAACTTTCATGTATTCTAAAGTAGTGGAAATGCATTTTGCAAAAATTCCTGTATTCCCTTTGACTGTTTTTAGACGTTTATAGTGTGCTGCTGATATTGTGTTGTGTCTGCATTACTATGCCGCCATGCCAGCTTGTACCTATACTAATGTCTTTAAAATTGTTTTTTTTGTTAATTGTGGTTTAATCATGATGCGGAAAAACACTGTTTTCATGCTTCCTTTATTTCACAGGTAATAACGGCATCAAAAAAAGTGAGGATGAAGGTTTAAAGGACGAGGAGAAAGCGGAAGAAACTCAAGCAAATCCAAAAGATAAAGTGGTAGGCAGTATGTCTTTTACATTCAGAAACTGCAGTTCTGTGTTTTTCTGTATGTTATGTGACATTTAATTTTCTTTATTACTTAAGGAATCTGAGCCTATACCTCAACCTGAAAAAAGAAAGCGTGGCAGGCCTCCAAAGAGGCGTACTCTTATAGCCCTAGCCATGCAGGCTGGTAAGTGTGTGCCACCTTGTACTTTCGTTTGTGTGTGTGATAGATAGGTATATATGCATATAGGTGTATGTGTGTATATGTATGTGTGTATATGTATGTGTGTATATGTATGTGTGTGTATGTGTGTATATGTGTGTGTGTGTGTGTGTGTGTGTGTGTGTGTGTGTGTGTGTGTGTGTGTGTGTGTATATTATATATATAAATATATATATATATATATATATATATATATATATATATATATATGTATATATATATAATATATACACCTATCTATGCGTGTGTGTGTTTATATGTATGTGTATATATATATAATATAATTTTATATTTAATATATATATATATTATATATATATATTTTATATTTAATATATATATATTAGATTTATATATATATTATATACACCTATCTATGTGTGTGTGTGTGTGTGTATATATATATATATATATATTATATATATATATATATATATATATAAATGTGTGTGTATATGTTACATATATATTAATCATGTAAAGTGATCCTCATGAGTTTGTGCTGTTTTGTCATAGAGTTGGCAAAGAAGCAGGCTACAGAAGCACCGCACCCTGTGAATGTACGTATTACTGCTACAATGTTATTTGATCATTTATTCTGTGTGGCTCTTACCTATCCCGTGTCGTATCTCTTCTATATAAGCAACATACATTTTACAGAGAAATTATAGTCACAAATGAGATTACATTTTGAGAATAGTTTTTGTTTTTTTTAAATGTAAATAAAAAATAGAAAAATACCAAATTTTTGCTATGGTCGCTTCTATGCGTCTACGAGGTATAAGAATACAAACAAACGCAGTGTAGCCTGATTCTGCAGCTATCCTCTCCTTTGTTGTTGGGAAGGAGTACTGCAGTGTTTGTTGTCGATTGCCATGGGGAAAATAAGTACAGTATTACATACACTGGCGAATTTGCAAGTTTTCCCACCAAAAAAAGAATGGAGAGGTCTGTCATTTTTATCGTAGGTACACTTCAACTGTGAGACAGAATCTATTAAAAAAAAATCCAGAAAATCACATTGTATGATTTTTAAATAATTAATTTGCATTTTATTGCATGCAATAGATATTTGATCACCTACCAATCAGCAAGAATTCTGGCTCATAGACCTGTATTAATTGCTCCTGTTTGAACGTTTTACCTGTTTAAAAGACACCTGTCCACGCAATCAGTCAAACAGCAACCTCTTCACCATGGTCAAGATCAAAGAGGTGTCTGAGGACACCAGGGACAAAATTGTAGACCTTCGCAGGGCTGGGATGGAATATAGGACAATAGGCAAGCAGCTTGGTGAAAAAGAAACAATTGTTGGCGCAATAATTAGAAAATGGGAGAAACACAAAATGACTGCCAATCTTCCTCAGTCTGGAGCTCCATGCAATATCTCGCCTTGTGGGGTAAGGATGATTCTGAGAAAGGTCAGGAATCAGCCCAGAGGGAGGACCTGGTCACTGACCTGATTAGAGCCGGGACCACAGTCTCAAACATTACCGTTAGTAACACACTACACCACCATGGATTAAAATCCTGCAGGACACGCATGGTCCCCCTGCTCATATAAGCACATGTCCAGGCTGTTTGAAGTTTGCCAATGACCATCGGGATGACTCAGAGGAGGCATGGGAGAAGGTCATGTTGTCAGATGACACCAAAATAGAACTTTTTGGTGTCCACTCCACTCGCCGTGTTTGGAGGAGGAGGAAGGTTAAGTACAACCTCAAGAACAACGTTCCAACCGTGACTAATGTGGATGGAAACATTGTACTTTAGGGGTGCTTTTCTGCAAAGAGAGCAGGATGACTGCACCGTATTGAAGGGAGGATGGATGGAGCCATGTATCGCGAGATTTTGGCCAACAACCTTCTTCCCTTAGTAAGAGCATTGAGGATGGGTCGTGGCTGGGCCTTCCAGCAGGACAATGAACCAAAACACACAGATAGGGCAACTAAGGAGTGGCTCCACAAGAAGCATTTCTGTCTCTCGCAGTTGAAGTGTACCTACAATAAAAATTATAGACCTCTCTATTCTTTGTAGGTGGGAAAACTTGCAAAATCACCAGTGTATCAAATACTTATTTTCCCCACTGTAGGTATATCTAGGAGCTGTAGAGACAATATGATAGGAAACTTAAAATCAAAATTATTTGCAAAGTTACTTTGTTTTGGGTGCACTGTAGTGAGAAGGATGGCTCAAAAGTTTGATACAATATTTAGTAGTATAAATCTAAGAAATTTAAATGACAGACTGAAAAGGAGACCCCATTTTCATTCCATTTTTTATACTGTGTTTTTTGCCACTGTTCCCAGTGTGGTATAGATGTCACAAAAACCAAGGTGTAGAAAATGCTGCAGTTAAAAAAAAAAAATAAAAAAAAAAGCCATCCTGTTTTGAACCACATGGAACTTTAACAATTCAAAGGCCCATTCACTACTACAAGCAATAGCAAAAACACAGAAGACCTCTTCATATAATACATCTTTTTTCTGCTTTGTAAATGTTTTTTTTTTTTTTTTATTTTACATTATCTTGCATCTCTAGGAGAAAGAGAAATCTGAAGATAAAGGTAAGTTACCTAGAGAATGACAATAGGCTTGTGATGACCTTCCCTAAATTGCAGGTTGTTTTATGTATAATGGAAAACACTCTAAATTGTAGAGATCAGTATATATGCCTGATCTTAACCCAATTGGCATGAAGTAAAAGTCCTTTCTTCTCACCCAAGATTAGTGCCATGTGGCTAAGTAGATGCAAGTTCCCAGTTCTACGCTTCACACTATAGGGGAAAGCTTTCTGAGAAGATTAGAGGCGGTTATACCAAAAAAAGGGAGCAAATGTATATTTGGTTGATAAAGGGATTTATGAGGTTAAAAAGTGCCTGCTTTCTTCCTAAAACATGCCGCTATGGGGCCGTTCACAGGGCACAGTGCAAATACCAGTTGGAAATCGAGACGGTACTTGCACTGTTTTCGGGCCGTGCACACGGCTACCTAGGGGCAGCGTTTCTCTGCGGTTTAACATGTTCATAGTCCGCTCGAAAACCGGATGGAAGAATGAACATGTTCTATGTTTTTCAAACTGCCTGGCAGAAAACCCATGCAATGGGGACCGCTGCGTGGGTTTTCCATAGAGGACCACAATAAAAGTTGTCAGCCGGTTTGCAGACTGTTTTCAAAACCGAAAACCATCTGAAAAACCAACTGTAAACCCATGCAGTGGGGACAAGCCCTAAATATTCTGCAAGCACCTATGAAGGTTTGTTCTGAACCCTATATGTAGTTAGCCATATAGTGTACTTGATTTCCATTTGTATTATCATTAACATGATATTATGTTATTGTGTAGAAAATGTCATTTGGTTGCTCTTTCTTATAGTTCTACTTCAAATCCTCTCTCTCAGCCTGGGACAGGGACTTTAATTGTAGAAGTCAACTATAAAAAGGTCCATAATTCAGTCTAATGCTGTCCCAAATGGTTTGTCACACACCCCATCGCAGAACAGGCCATTTTCTGTCCTAGACTTGACATCTCAAAATTGCACGATGGTGCAGGAAGAACAGCTCAATATCTGTCCCTTTTTAATACAGAAATGCTTTGTTTTCTTAGATCTTCCTGAAACAAAGAAGAATGAGACCAAACTGAAAAAATCGGAGGTAAGTCACATTAATGAAATTGATTTTTAATTGCCAAGGGGAGGGTTTAAGATTGAGATCTAATGCACTTTCTTTTTCGGGGAGAGAATTTTCAGATAAAAATCCAGCACCTGTGCCCGGAGGGGAAAGGGAAAAAAGGAAAAACGTTCTTTAAAAAGCTCTTCTGAGCCCAGGTTAAGACCTTGTGCTGGTTACTTTTGTTTCATACAAAAAATTTGGAACTTTTACTTATCAAAAAAAAACACTGCAAATTTTTTGGGGCCAAATTCACAGCTAAATTTGGGGGGACTGGGACAAAATTGACCCCCAGAAGCGGGCCCCAGCTCTAGCCAAAATTTTCCACCGGGAAAAAAATGAATAGGGAAACCAAAATTGCTGAGAAGCAGCTCACACCCCAAACTAAAAAGGGAAACAATTAGTTTAAAGAAACTGAAACATTAAATTTAAATACCTGTTCAAAACCACATGCAAAAAAAACCACAGTATAATGCATGGAGAGATTGAAAACAAATGCAAAAATACCAATAAAAAACCCATCACACACACCCCAATTTGCATGGAGGAGGGGGGGGTTGCTGGTACTATATTTGCATAAAAAAAGGGGGTTTACAGAAGGGTGCCATAAATACAGATAGGGTGTGGGGGAAACCATGGCGGGCCCTTAAAAACCTTTTAAATTGACGCCCATACTTTTTAAATTTGGGTTTGGGCTCCCCAAGAAAATTTTCCCGGGGGTTTCCAACACAAAATCCCGGACACCCCCCCCCGCTCCCCAAACAGTGCATTTGTATTATCATTTACATAAAAATATGTTATTGTGTAGAACATGTATTTGGTTGCCTTTTTAAATTCTTTTTCAAAACCTTTTTCCAGCCTGGGACGGGATTTTAAAATTGTAAAAGTCAACTAAAAAAAGGTCCAAAATTCAGTCTTAGGCTTTTTTCACAAGGCTTTTTTTTGGGCCGGGAATTGGGCCCCGTATTTCGCAATATTTTCGCAAAATTACGGGGCGAGATACGTCCCAGTAAATTACAGTAATCCACAGTTCTCATAGAAAATTTAGGGGTTACTCTCCTCCCCCTGACGCATAATAGCTGAGGGGGGAGAGAATTTGAATGTAAATTTATTTGCGGCGGTCCCGCGCCATGAAAAAAATGCTTGCTTGGGGCCCGGGTGGGTGCCCGCCCTTTTCCCCGCCCCACCCCGATCCCGCCCCTGTCCACAGGGGGTTTAAATTGCGGGGGAAAAATTAAGTCCCGAAAATTAACCCGTATAAAACATACCCAAATGCGCCCCAAAATGGTTTTTTCAAACCCCCCTTCCAAAAAAGGCCTTTTTTTGTCCTGGGGCCCTTTCAAAATTGCACGATGGTGCAGGAAGAACAGCTCAATATCTGTCCTTTTATTTAAAAAAAAAAAAAAAAAATCTGAGTACAGAAATGCTTTGTTTTCTTAGATCTTCCTGAAATAAAGGAAACCGAATAAAAAAAATCGGGGGTAAGCACATTAATGCATTATGTTAATTGAAAAAGGGGAAATAGAAAAAATTAATAAACGTTTTTTTAAAGAGCAGCCCCAGCCCAAAAACCCAGCACCTGTGCCCGGGAGGGGGAAAAGGGAAAACCCAAAAAACATTAAGCGCTTCGAGACAGGTATAAGACCCTAGTGCTAAATTATCTTTTTAGTTTCCCTAAAAAAAAAGGGATATTTTTTTAACCAAAAAAAAAACCCCCTGCAATTTTTAGGGCATTTTTCCCAGCTCAAGGCTGGACTGGGGATAAACCCCAGCAGCAGGCAGCTCGGCCTATATGCACCGGGGAAAAAAATTAAAAACAGGTGCAGTAATTGTGAGAAGCACCTTTAACCCCCCCTTGAAAGGGGAAAAATTTTAATGAAAAGGAAACTCCCAAAATTAATTTAAATACCTTTTCACCCCAAACCCATGCAGAAGAGCTACGTTTAAAGAGGGGGAAGATTGCACAAATGCAAAAATTCCAATAAAAACCCATTTAAAAAAACACACCCCCTCAAGGGAGGAGGGGGGGGGGTTGTTTGGTATTTAAATTGCATAAAAATAAATGGATACAGAAGGGTGCCAAAAATACAGATTGGGTAAAAAGGTGCTGGCTTACAGCCAATTAGTGAAACCCATTCTTTTAAATTTAAGGGGGCTCCCCCACACTTTCGGGGTGCCCAAACCCAACCAAAACAAGACACCCCCCCGCTCCCCAACAGTCCCATTTTGAAATTTATCATTTACATTAAAATATTTTTAATTTGTGTAGAAAATTTCTTTTGGGTTCACTTTTTATAGTTCAATTAAAAATCCTCTCCCCTCAGCCTGGGACAGGGACTTTAATTGAAAGAAGTCAACAAAAAAGGCCCATAAATTCGTCAAAATGCGTCCCAAAGGTTTTTGTCACAAAACCCCCCATCGCAGAACAGGCCATTTTTTCTTTTCCAAAGACTTGACATCTCAAAATTGAAACGATGGTGCAGGAAGAACGGCTCAATATCTGTCCTTTTTTAATAAAAAAAATTGCTTTTTTTTCTTAGATTTTTCCTGAAAAAAAAGGAAGGAACCAACCCAAAAACAGTCGGGGGGTAAGTCACATTAATGCTTTGATGTTAATTGCCAAGTGAGGGTTAAGATATGAAATCTAAACCCCCCGTTTTTCTCAGGAGAGAATTTAAAAATAAAATCCAGCCCCTGTGCCCAAGGAGAGGAAGGAAAAGCAAAATGTTCATTAAGCGCCTCTGAGAAGGTAAAAAAGACCTTATTTCCCTGGTTATCTTGTAGATTCATAAAAAAAAAGGGGAAAATTTACTTTAAAAAAAAAAAAAACCTCCCAAAATTTTTTGGGGGCATTTTTTAAACCCAGCTAAATGGCGGGACTAGATAAACCATAGCGGGAAAAGCTCTGGGCTAAAAGCAAACCGGGTAAAATTAACAGGTGCAGCTAATTCTGGAAGCAGCTCACAAAACCCCCATTGCTAGGGGAACAATTAGATGAAAAAAAAAAACTGCACATTACTTTAAAAATCGGTTCACACCAGCATGTAGAAAAGCCACAGTAAAAATACAAGGGGGGGAAACAAAAAAGCCCCAAAAAAACCAAAAAAAAAAAACCACTCACATAACCCAAAAATGCATGAGGGGGGTGGTTGCTGGGACTAAAAGTTGCCCCTTTAAAAAAGACAATAAAAGAAGGGTGCCATAAAAACAGAAAACCCTTTGTGGTGGGACCCCGCTGGCTTTTCAGCCCAAACAGTGGGCAAACCCCTTCTTTTAGTTAAGGTTTGGGGTGCCCCCGCACTTTCCCGGGTTCCAACACAAAACGAAAACACCTCCTCTCCCCAACAGTGTTTGTATTTCATTTATAAAATTTTTTTTAAAATTTGTTAAAAAAAAAATGGGCATTTTGGTTGCACTTTTTTTAGTTTACTTAGATCCTCTCTCTCAACCCGGGGGCAGGGACTTTAATTGTAGAAGTCAACTTAAAAAGGGCCATAATTTTATTAACTGTCCCAAATGGGTTTTTCCCCCCACCCCCTGAAGGAACAGGCCAAATTTTTTTTTTCCCCAACTTCATCTCAAATTTTCACGATGGTTTCAGGAAAAAACAAACTAATACGTCCTTTTAAAAAAAAAAATATATAAATCTGAATCCCGCCCTTTTGTTTCTTAGATTTCCCTTCCCCGAAAAAAAGGAGACCCAACTGAAACCCAATTTGGAAGTAAGTCAAAATTAATTTCATTGAAATTATTTCCAAAAGGGGAGTAATAGATATGGGGATCTAAATTTCAAATGTCTTTTTTTTAGGGAGCATCCAGGGCAAAAATCCAGCCCACCTGTGTCCGGAGAGGAAGGAAAAGCCCAAAAATTCTTAAGCCCCTTCTGGGGACAGGTATAAGGGCCCTAGTGTGGTTATCTTTTAGAAATGCAAGAAGTGGCGGGCAGGGCCCCTCTTTTTTCTCTATTGGGGTTGTTAATAGTGTTATTATAAAATTTTGTATCTGAAACAAAATTGGGTTTTTGAGTGGGACTAGATTAATGGCACTCTGAAAAAAATTAAACTATGGCTTGGGTTTTCAGTTGTGCCAGAGGGGGAAAAAATTTTTTTACCCCTTTTCAGTTTAACCCTTTCTTTTAGGAATGAATTTGGGGGCCAAGTGTCCCCGCTTCTAAACGCTTTTAATCAACTGCTATTGGCGGGGTTTTCGGCCGCCATTCCCTGTGAAAATTTGTCAATGAATAAATTTTTGCTGAGATCATAACCCTTTGCTTTGCAGTTTTTGGTCTGGTTAAAAAAGGGGCCTAATGAAAACCTGGGAACCCCCCCTTATGTTTTTAAAAAGGGGGAAACTTTTTTAAATTTAAAACTTAAGGATACAGCCCAAGGGGGTTTTAAAATCCAGTTTGGAAAATTTTTCTTTCAAAAGAAGGGGGGGGAAAATTTCTGGGCCGTGAATTTTGCCCCCCAAAATTTACCCCGGTTTCCCCCCCAAAAAAAACCCCATTGAAGGCAAAACCTTCAACCCCCAAAAAGGGAGAGGGGTTTTCCCTTCCCCAAGGTTTTTTGGAAAAACCCCGGCGGCCTAATTCATTCATGTAATTTTTAAGCAGTTTTTTTTTGGGGGTTTGGGGGGGGGAAGGGGGTTTTTGTTCTTTTTCAAATGGGGTTTAAACCGACAAAAATGTTGAAAAAATTTACCAATAAACCATTCCCCTTCAGTCCACTTTCCCAAAACCATTAAAATAATTTAAACCCTTAGAAAAAGTTTTGTTTTTAAATTTTTTCCCAAATTAAAACCCTTTCCAAACCATTGGGTATTGTTTGGGGGGTTTCCCCACCCAAATTTTTTTGGGGTTTGGTAAAAACCCTTTTTTGTGGGGAAAAAAGGGGTTTAAAAACTTGTCTGGGGGTTTTTAAACCCTTATTTTGAGTTTTTTTTTGGAATTGGTGGTTTTGGGGGGGAGCAGGGCGGGGAAAGGGCTTTTTTACTTCAATCCCTGTTTTTAAAAGGGGGCCCCTTTAAAGGATTTAAAACCCTAGTTCGCACCAGCAACATTTTAAAATTCTCGCCCCCTGGTTTCCCCGCTTTTTATTTGGGGAATTTGGTGTTGGTTAGAGTGGGGAAGGGGGGACAGTGTAACCCCAGGGCTGTTATAATAAACCAAAATGGGAGATGTTTTGTTTAAAAAATGGAAATTTTCCGGGCTGGGGTGGGGGTTTCAAACCCCGGACAGGATTTAAATAAAAATTAGGCAAAAAGAATTTAATCCCCAAAAGATTATTTAAAATTTTGGTTTAAAAATAAAAAATGGAAAATTATTTTCTAAATTTCACAAAAAAGTTTTTTTTTGTATAGGGGAAAAAAAATTATAAAATTAAAATTTTTTTCAATTAAAAAATTTTTTTTGCTCATTCCAAAAAAACCCTTTTTCAATTTTTTTTTTTTTTAAAGGTCCACTTGGGCTGTAAATTTTTTAACCTGTAAAAATTTAATCCAATTGAAGTTAAAAATTTTGAAAGGTGAAATGTGAATGGGGGTTAAAAAGAAAAAAAAAAAATTTGAATTTTTTTTTTAAAACCCAAAAAAGGCAAAAATTTTAAAAAACATAAAAAGGAGGCCTTTTTACAAATGGGGTAATTTTGGGGGGGAAAAAGGAAAAAAAATTTTAAAATTTTAAAAGGGAAAATATTTATCCTTTAATTATTTTAAGGGATTTGGGTTTAAAATTAAAAGACGGCAATTTCCCTTTTTTAAAATAGGGGGAAAAAAAAAGCTCACTTTTTTTTTTAAAATTTTTTTTAAAAAGTAAAGCTATCCTCCGGGGTGGTTTTTTTTATGAAAAACCCCCTTTTAATTAGTTTTGATCGGGGAAAAAGGACCCCCCAACTAAATTTTTTTTTGCAGGTTAGATAACTTTATTCAGAACTTTAATTTCCCTTCCCAAATTTTTTAAAGGGGGGAGATTTTTTTTGGAAAATAAAGGGGGGGGGAAAAATTTTAAAAAGGGTTTTTTTGGGGGGGAAAAAAGCCCAGGATATTGGGCATCCTATAAATAAAAGAATTTCTAAAAATAAAAAAACAACATTTTTCCAAAATTAAAAAAACTTTTTTTTAAATTTGAAAAAATGGGGGGTTAATTTTAAAATAAAAAAAAAGAAACAGGGGACTGTCAAGAACTCAAATTTTGGGGGAAAAACAATTCCCCTATTTTTAGGGGGGAAAAAAAATAAAACTTAATTTGGGGTTTTAAATTTTGGGAAAATTCAAAATAAATTTAAAAAAAAATTTGGTGGAAAACAAAATTTTTTAAAAAAAATTCCCTTTTTTCCCCCCTAAAATTTCCCTTGCCTTTTTTCTCCAGTTGTTACTTTAAGAGGGATTGGGAAAGAAGGAGTGTTTTTTTTCTTTCCTTATTATAAAATTTTTAGGGGGTATATAAAGAAAGAGAAGAGGTGGACTTTTAAATTTCAAAATTTACACAATGGGAAATGGGGTAAATTGAAAATTAAATTTTAGGGGGGAAAGGGTGGGTTTTCCCTTTTTTAAAATGTATATTATATATTAAAAATTGTAAAGTTAAAAATTAAAATTTTTTCGGGTTTTTAAAGTTTGGAAAAAAAGCAAGGGTTTTTAAAAAAGGACCGGGAATGGGAATGGAGAAGTGAAATTTTTTTATATTTTTATGGTGTGGCCCCTCTTTAAAAACCCAACCCCGGGGGGTGGGAATCTCTTCTATATTTAAGAACAAAAATTTTAAAGAGGGGGGGAAAAAATTTTGGGGAAAATGGTTTTTTGGGGGGGTTATAGTTTTTGTTTTTTTTTGGGGGAAATAAAAAATAGAAAAAATTTAAATTTTTGGTATTTGGGGGGCGCTTTTAGGTTCCCCAAAAGAGGTTGGGGATTAAGGGGGGGAATTTTTAAAAACAAGAGTTTTTGCCTTTTATTTTGGGGTAAATTTTTTCCCTTGGGGGGGGGGGGGGTGGAAAATGCAAGAAAAGGGTTTGGGTTTTCATTTGCCGTGTGGAAAAAATAAAAAAAAAATTTTAAAAAAAATTAAAGTTTCAACAAAAAAAAAAAAATTTTAATTTTCCCAAAAAAAAAGAAATTTTGGAAAAAATGGCTTTTAATTTTTAAAAATTTTAGGGGGATGGGGGGAATGGGGAGGGCAGAAAAACCCAAGAAATCCCCATTGATGTAATTTAAATTTAAATTTTTTTGGGAAAAATTTTGGGGGGGGAAATTTTGATAATTTTGGAAACAAAATTAAAAAATTTTGGGAAAGAATTTCTTGGCTCAAAAACCTTTGGGTTTTTAAAAATTTTTCTTAAAAGGGGGGAAAACTCCAAAACTTGGGAATAATTTTGTTTTTAATTTTGCTTTGGGGGGGTTTGGGGAAAGGGGGGGGGTTTTATGTTTTATAAGGGGGTTGGGAAAAATTTTTTTTAAAAACTTTAATTTTTGGGCAAGGGTAAAGGAAGTTTTTAAGGGGGGGGTTTTTGGGAAAGGGGGAAAAAAATTGTTAGGGGTTTGCAAGGGTTGGGGGTGGAAATATAAAGGGGAAAAGGCAAGGAGGGGGGGGGGTTTTGGGGGAAAGGGGAAAAATTTTTTTTTGGAAAAATTTATTTTAGGGGGAAAATGGGAGGGGGGAAAAAAAATTTTTTTATTTTTAAAAAAAAAAATTTTTTTGGGGTTTTTTTTGGTAATTGGGGGGGTAAAGGGGGTTTTGGGGTTTTAGGTAATAAAAATAAAGGGGGGGGCCGGGGATATGAAGGGGTTTGAACCCGGGAAACCCCAAATTTTTTAAAGATAACCCTTTTGTTTAAAAACACTAAAGTCAAAAGGAAATTTAAAATTTTGCAGGAAAACACATTTGGGCCCCTGCTCATGCCAGCAAAATGTCCCGGCTGTTTTAAGTTTGCCCTTGACCACGGGAAAGACCCCAGAGGAGGCATGGGGGAAGGTCATTTGTAATGACACCAAAAATAGAACTTTTTGGTGTCCCCTCCAATCGCCCCCTGTTTGGAAAGGGGGAAAGGGAAAAGGAAAAAGTACAACCCCAAAAACAAAAGTTTTCCAAAAAAAGGTGACTTATGTGGGTGGAAAAGGTCCCTAATTTAAGGGAAAGGGTGGACGGGGCAAAGTATTTGCGAGTTTTTTTGGCCAACAACCTTCTTTTCCCCTTTTTAAGAAACATTGGGGGATGGGGCTTTGGGTGGGGGCCCTTCCCGCAGGACAATGAACCAAAAAAACACAGATAGGGCAAAAATAAGGAGGGCCCCCACAAAAAAGGGATTTCTGTTTTCTCGCAGTTGAAGTGTACCCACAATAAAAAATTTTAGACCCCTCTAAAAATTTGTAGGTTGGGGGAAAAATTGAAAAAACACCATGTAAAAAAATACCCTTTTTTTCCCCACTGTAGGTATATCTAGGAGCTGTAGAGACAATATGGGTAGGGAAAACTTAAAATCAAAAAATTTTTTGGCAAAAATTACTTTTTTTTGGGTTTCACTGTAGTGAGAAAAGGAAAACCCAAAAAATTTGAAAACAAAAAAATTTTTTAAAAGAAAAAAAATTTTTTAAAAGCCCGATGGAAAAGGGGACCCCATTTTCATTCTATTTTTTTTTTTACTGTGTTTTTTTTCCCCCCTAACCCAGTGTGGAAAAGAAAAATTTTAAAAACCCCCAAAAAATGTTTTTCCTTTCAAAAACCAAACCTATTTTGAACCACATGCAACTTTGGGAACCCAAATTTAAAAAAGGCCCCTTCACTACTACAAAACAATAGCAAAAAACCAAAGACCTTTTTCATTAATAAAATCTTTTTTTTTGCTTTGTACATTTTTTTTTTTTTTTTTATTTTACAAAATTTTCTTGCATCTGTGGGGAAAGAGAAATTGAAGACAAAGGGGTAAAGGGGAATTTTACCTAGAGAATGACAAAAAAGGGTTGTGGGGGGACATTTCCCCAAAATTTCGGGTGATATATAATATTTTATATTTTATATATATATATTAGTGGAAAAAACCCCCTAAATTATGAGTTCATAATATGCCTGTTTTAAACCCCTTTGGCATGAAGTAAAATTGCCTTTTTTTTCCCCCCCCAAAGATTAGTGCCATTGGCTAAGTAATGAAAAGTTCCCGTTCTCCCTTTCACACTTGGGGGAAAAGCTTTCGAGAAGATTGAGGCGGTTATCCCAAAAAAAGGGGAAAATGTATTTTTGGGTTTGATAAAGGGTTTTATGAGGTTAAAAAAAAAGTGCCTCTTTCTTCCCAAAAAATGCCGCTAAGGGGGGCCCTTACTGGAAGTGCAAATACCCCGGAAAAAACCCCAACCCGGGATTTGCACTGTTTTTTGGGCCTTTCCCGGGCCTCCGAGGGATGGCTTTGCGGAGTAAAACCCTCCTCCCTCGCATTAACATGTTCATATTCCGTCCGAAAACGGGGCGGAAGAATGAATATGTTCTATGTTTTCCGGACCGCCGGCGGGCTGAAAAACCACCGGGCGGGAAACCCACAATGAAAGTTGTCACCCGGTTTTTCAACGGTTTTTTTTTTAAAACGAAAACCGTCTGAAAAAACCCGGTGAAAACCCATGCGTGGGGGCAAGCCCCACTATTCGGAAGTCTTATGAATGTTTGTTCTAAACCCCTTTGTAGTTTTCCTATAGTGTACTTTTTATTTCCCCTTTGTATTATCATTTAAAATGAAAAAAATGTTATTGTGTAAAAAATTCATTTGGTTTTCACTTTCTAATATTCTACTTCAAATCCTCTCTCTCAGCCTGGGACAGGGATTATTATAGAAGTAACTATAAAAAGGTAGTTTAAATTTAGTTAATGCTGTCCCCCAAAAGTTTGTCATTCCAAGAAAAGGGGAATTTTTTTCTCCACCTGTTTCCCCCGAAAATAAGACACCGCGAAAAAATAAGACATAGCAGAGATTTTGTTGAATTCCTAATATAAGGCACCCCCGAAAATGAGACCTAGCAAATCATTGCGCAGCCCCCTACACAGGGCCCGTCCTTAAGGGGGGCGAGAAATGGGGGGGGTGGGGGGGGGGTTTCCCAAGCACTGCTCACCCTGAGAAACGGCCCTGGGGGCAATTGTTGTAGCACCTGAGGGTTGAAGGGCCCGTGCGGGAGGGAGTGACTGTGATATCACCACAGGTCCCGAACATCCCCCGGAAAGGGGAAGAAAGTACTTAATAAGGGGGAAAGGGGGGAGAAAAGCAATTATACTTTCCACACCAATCTCACAGGTGGCTGAGAGGCATGTGGAACTTTAGTTTACAAATCCCCGCATGTCCTTTGCAATCCTTTTGGGTAAGTCACGCAGTCCAAAAAAATGTCATTTATTATAAAAAATATAATATATATAAATTTTTAAATTTTATATTAATATATTAAAATATATTATAATTTCCATGGTTTGTGACTCTAAACTTTAAGATATATGTTTCCACACTATATAGCATGCTATAATTTTTCATGGAAAAAAACAATCCCCTGAGAATAAAACATAGGCATCTTTAGGAGCAAAAAAAATTTAATATAAGATGCGGTCAAAATTTTGGGGAAAAGGGGAGATTGACATTCAAAATTTCACGATGGGGCAGGAGGAACAATCAAAACTTCCTTTTTTAAAAAAAAAAAAAAAATTGAAAAAACAGAAATGCTTTTTTCTTAGATCTTCCTGTTATAAAGAGAATAAAAAGAACTGAAAAAATTGGAGGTAAGTCACTTTAATGCATTGATGTTTATTGCCAAAAATAGGGTTTATAGATATTGTAAAACTATGCACTGTCTTTTTAAAGGGAGCATTTCCAGACAAAAGTCCAGCACCTGTGTCCAGGAGAGGAAGGAAAGCAAACATTCATTAAGCGTTTCCCTGGAACAGGTATAAGACCCTAGTGCTGGTTATCTTGTAGATTGCAAGAAGTGGCGGGCAGGGTCCTCTCGTCTTCTCTATTGGTTTGTTATATAGTGTTATTATATTATGTATCTGAAACCATTGGATTTTAGAGTGCACCAGAATTAATGGCACTCTAAAATAAATAATATCTATGGCTGGTTTACAGTCGTGTGCAAGAGGGAAAAAAGATTCTCACCATCTCAGTGACCGTTACTTTTAGGAATGATGGTGGCCATGTGTCCAGCTTCTGAAACCCTTGTAATCAGCTGCTATTGGCAGGTTACTGGCTGCCATTCATGTGAAGCTTTACGGAGAAAAGCCCTCCCCCCTCGCATTAACATGTTCATATTCTGCCCAAAAACCGGGCGGAAGTATGAACATGTTCTATGTTTTTCGGACCGCCGGGGAAAGCCCGTGCAGTGGGGACCACTGCGTGGGTTTTCCATAGAGGTCCACAATAAAAGTTTTCACCCAGTTTATAGACTGGTTTCAAAAAAAGAAAACAGTCTGAAAAACCGGTTCACAACCCGTGCAGTGTGGACGAGCCCTAAATATTCAGCAAGCACCTATGAATTTTTTTCTGAGCCCTATATGTAGTTAGCCATATAGTGTACTTTGTACTATAATTTACATAAAAATATGTTCTTGTGTAGAAAATGTCATTTGGTTGCACTTTTTATAGTTCTACTTCGAATTCTCTCTCTCAGCCTGGGACAGGGACTTTAAAGGGGTTTTGCCACGATGTAATGTTGACGTGGGATCCTCCAATATGGGTATTTAATCACTTTTCTAGATATATGTCATTGACAAAAGTGAAGCCTGTGAAAGCTACAGCATTTCTCAGTCCCCCCTTAGTTACCTGAAAGTTTGAATTAGACACGACCAGAGGACCTGATCTGGCCGTGCTTGCGTGTTTGCACTTCTTATCTGATGACAGGGAAGATGAATGAGCTTTCAAGGGGCTATGGAGAACGTGCAGTGTATGAGTCTGTCTGCTGCATAGAGAAACCACTGTTGTAAAGTTATTATTTGTGTTAACTTTTGAGACGCTCCCTTATTCCTCACTCTCTGCTCACCCCCTCACCCCTGCAGTGTTCATGACTGAGCATGATTTGTTTATATTCTCCTCTTTGCTAATAAGTAGGTAACCAACTCTCTTCCTGACAAAACCGCTTTAATTATAGAAGTCAACTATAAAAAGGTCCGTAATTCAGTGTAATGCTGTCCCAAATGGTTTGTCTCACACCCCATCGAAGAACAGGCCATTTTCTGTCCTAGACTTGACATCTCAAAATTGCACGATGGTGCAGGAAGAACGGCTCAATATCTGTCCTTTTTTTAATACAGAAATGCTTTGTTTTCTTAGATCTTCCTGAAATAAAGAAGGAGACCGAACTGAAAAAATCGGAGGTAAGTCACATTAATGCATAGATGTTAATTGCTAAAGAAGGGTTATAGATATGAGATCTAATGCACTGTCTTTTTCAGGAGAGCAGTCCAGACAAAAATCCAGCACCTGTGTCCAGGAGAGGAAGGAAAAGCAAACATTCATTAAGCGCTTCTGAGACAGGTATAAGACCCTAGTGCTGGTTATCTTGTAGACTGCAAGAAGTGGGAGGCAGGGTCCTCTCTTCTCTATTGGTTTGTTATATAGTGTTATTATATTATGTATCTGAAACCATTGGATTTTAGAGTGCGCCAGAATTAATGTCACTCTAAAATAATATCTATGGCTGGTTTACAGTAGTGTGCCAGAGGGAAAAAGATTCTCCCCATCTCAGTGACCGTTACTTTTAGGAATGATGGTGGCCATGTGTCCAGCTTCTGAAACCCTTGTAATCAGCTGCTATTAGCCGGTTACTGGCTGCCGTTCATGTGAAGCTTTGCAGTGAAAAGCCCTCCCCCCATCGCATTAACATGTTCATATTCTGCCCAAAAACTGGGCGGAAGTATGAATATGTTCTATGTTTTTCGGACCGCTGGCGGTCTGAAAAACTGATCGGTGGAAAACCCGTCCAGTGCGGACTGCTGCGTGGGTTTTCCATAGAGGTCCACACTAAAAGTTGTCACCCGATTTGCAGACAGTTTTCAAAACCGAAAACCGTCTGAAAAAGCGGTTCAAAACACATGCAGTGGGGACGAGCCCTAAATATTCAGCAAGCACCTATGAATGTTTGTTCTGAGCACTATATGTAGTTAGCCATATAGTGTACTTTGTATTATCATTTACATAAAAATGTTATTGTGTAGAAAATGTCATTTGGTTGCACTTTTTATAGTTCTACTTCAAATCCTCTCTCAGCCTGGGACAGGGACTTTAATTGTAGAAGTCAACTATAAAATTCAGTCAATGCTGTCTCAAATGGTTTATCTCACACCCCATCCAAGAACAGGCCATTTTCTGTCCTAGACTTGACATCTCAGAATTTCACGATAGTGCAGGAGGAACAGCTCAATATCTGTCCTTTTTAAAAAAAAATTAAAAAATGCTTTGTTTTCTTAGATATTCCTGAATTAAAGAAGAATGAGACCGAACTGAAAAAATCGGAGGTAAGTCGCATTGCTGTCAATTGCCCAAGGAGGGTTATAGATATAAGATCTAATGCACTGTCTTTTTCAGGAGAGCATTCCAGACAAAAATCCAGCACCTGTGTCCAGGAGAGGAAGGAAAAGGAAACATTCATTAAGCGCTTCTGAGACAGGTATAAGACCCTAGTGCTGGTTATCTAGTAGATTGCAAGAAGTGGCGGGCAGGGTCCTCTCTTCTTCGCTATTGGTTTGTTATATAGTGTTATTATATTATGTATCTGGAATCATTGAATTGTTGAGTGCACCAGAATAATTTCATTTAAACAGAGATGAAAAAATCCAAGGCTCACCTTGATTGCAATGTACTTCACCTGAAGAATCCCTTGTGTTCCTTCTCCGCCTGGTATGCACGGATGCTAGTCCTCAGTCGCAGGACAAATCCTCAATGGCAAATTGAAAAATGCAGTCCAGCACCAGAGGCAATATTGGAACTATACTTTATTACGTAATTATCACGGACAGGATCCTTTATTTAAACTGGGCAGTTGTAAGTATACTTTAAGCTGTGAACAAGGGCGATATTGCGCCCGAAACGCGTAGGCTATTTTACTGCCATTTTTATACCCTCTGCACTCAATTTTTGCATTTGCAATAAAGTATAGTTCCACTATTGCCGCTGGTGCTGGATTGCATTTTTCAATTTGCCATTGTGCACCAGAATAAGCCTATGTTCACTCGGCTTATTGTAATTCCGGGGACGGATTTCCCCGTGTGCCATGGGGCGGGGGGGCCGGCAGCTCGCCGACACCATAGACCTTCATTATCCACGGCGCGTATCCCGCCGGGATAATTGACATGTCACTTTCTCCCCGCTCGCGAAATATGGCAAGCGGGAAGAGGAGACGGAATCCATAGTTCTCTATGAGAACTGTGGATTACCGTAATGTCTGGGACAGTTTTCACCTGTAATTCGCGCAGTACAGCGCGAAATACGGTATAAAATCCGTCCCAAAATAAGCCGTGTGAACATAGCCTTAATGGCACTCTAAAATAAATATCTATGGCTGGTTTACAGTAGTGTGCCAGAGGGAAAAAAGATTCTCACCATCTCAGTGACCGTCTCTTTTAGGAATGATGGTGGCCGTGTGTCCAGCTTCTGAGACCCTTGTAATCAGCTGCTATTAGCCGGTTACTGGCTGCCATTCATGTGAATCTTTGTCTATGTAATAAAATTAGCTGAGATCCCCTTTAGAAAACTTCGCATTTTTCCCCGGTCTTTTATAAAAGGGGCCCCTAATAAAACCAGGGACCCCCTTCAATTATTTTTTTTAGGTGACAACTTTTTTTAAAATTTAAAGGGTTTTCTCATAGGATTTTTTGAATGAAATAAGGGCTGCTTTGCTCTGTCACTTCCTGGCCCAAGCGTCGGGAATTAGCATATGAGCTCGGGTGTATCGACTTCTCGGGTTTTTTAAATTTTTAATTAGCCCCCCCCCCCCCCCCCTAGATTTCAAAATTTCCCCCTTTTTCCGGGGAACAGGAGAATTTTCTGAGTTTAAAGTAAACAGAGTAACTACTGTTTTTGTCTAAAAGACAGATAACAACAACTCTCACAGCGGCCCCCGCCCTGTGTGATGATTTCCCTCCCCTGCTATCAGAACAAACCACAGGGGAGAAGGAAGGAAAAAAAAAAAAAAAAAAAAAAAAAAAAAACACAGGTGGGGCCCACTTGGGAAGCCTAAAAGCCCCCCAAAGGTATAGTAATTTTTTAGTTTCCTTAAAAAAAAAAAAAATAAACCAAAGCAAATATTTGGGAAAATTGTCTTCATTTGGGTTTTCCCCTACTTTTTGGGAAAGTTATTCTTTTTTTAGTGAGAAAAACCCCTTTTAAAGTTTAAAGGGATACGCCACACGGCATGTTTTAAAATGCCAGGGGTTTTCTTTTTAAACAATCCATCCGTATTTTATCGCCCTTTAAAAGGGTTTTTGGGGGGATGATTCGTCGGGTTTTTTGGGCAGATTCACCCGTCCCCCCATACCCATTTGGGGGCCACCCCTTCCCAAAATAAAACCCGGGCAGGGGTTTGTGAAATGCTCCAATTTTTTTTGGGACCGACGGGGGGGGAAATCCATTCAGTGTAGAATACCGAGCAGTTTTTCTTTTAAAATTTTTGTGGTTTCTTTTCTGTTTTTAGACGGTTTTTCCAAAAACCCCAAAATTTTTGAAAAAGTGACCAATTAAAAAAAAGTCGTTTCAGACGCACTTTCCCAAAAAAAAAAATTTAAAAATGTAAAAATTCAGATGTTTGCTGAAGTTAATCTCCATATTCTATCCATGTCACAACCATTGGCGTCATTTTTAGGTCCTCACCCCAACTTCTTTAGCTGTACCCTTTTGTGTATAAAGGGATAAAAGAAGCAGTGGGCCTCATTTGTTAAACCCTCTTTTTGACGTCCCTTGGGAGACATGGGTGTTTTTCGGGCCGCGCAGCGCTGTGAACAGGGCTGGAAATTCAAACCCTGTTCCGACAACCTTTTGGGCCATTTAAAATCTTTGATTGCTTTCAGGGTTTTTGACCGGGAGCATAATCAAGTTTCCCTGCTTGGTAGGTGGTCGGGAAATCCCGGGGACCCGACAGAGCCTGGGGAATGGCTGCAAAGTTTAGGCCCTGGGGGGCCCGGTGTAAACCCCAGGGTTTTCTGTGTAAAAGCCAGGAACAGGGAGACCCGGGGGCTGAAATGAGCGCTGCATTTTGGCAAACCCGGGACGATTATAATATATTAGCATATATGGAAAAATTAATAGGGTTTCGAAAATGTTAAAAAAAAAAAAGTTTTAAACGTTTTTCCTTTCATGTTATTTAAAAAAAAGTGTAGAACAAATAAAAATAAATTTTAAAATTTAAAAAAAATTTAAATTTTTATAAAAAAAAAATTGTGTCATTACCACACAAAAAAAAACCCCAATTTAGTAGGAATTTCCAAAATGATTTTTAAAAAAAGTAGAATTAATCTAACAAGTTTATGAAATGTTTAAATGGGAAAGGGGTAAAAGAAAAAAAAATTTCTGCAATAATTTTACTCCCAAAAAATTTCAAATTGTCCCGCATAAAACAGGGCCCCAAACAACTGGGATCATTTAAGAAGTAAAAAAAAATTACGCTGTTGGAAAAAAAAAAAGGAGGGGGGGCCCCCAAAAAAAAAAAAAAAGTGTGATCATTAATATTTTAAAGGGGATTTAGCTTTAAAGGGGTTTTAAAAAAGGGGTTGTTGCCTGTAGTAGCCAAAAAAATGCTCGGGTTTTTTTTTTTTTAAAACATTTAGAAAAAGGTGAAAGCTCTCCTCCGATGGTTGGTATCTACCGGGCAAAGGGCCATTTCACATTAGAGCCACATTTAAAGAAAACTGTCCAGGTCTAAAATTCCCCCTTTTTTGCCCTAGCAAAAACCAAACAAAAGCGCCCTTTAATTTCAAAATATTCTCTGGGTAAAAAAAAAGGGGCAACACCCCATCCCAAAAAAAGGGCCCTTTTCTTTTCCTAGACATTCAAAATTGCCGAGGGCAGGAAGAACAGCTTTAAAATCTTTTCCTTTTTAAAAAAAAAAAAAAAAAAAAATCTGAATACAGAAAGCTTTTTTTTTCTTTGATCTTCCGAAATAAAGAAAGGGGACCGAAAATGAAAAAAAACGGAGGGAAATTTTACATTAAAGCATAGTGGTTTAAATTTCTAAAGAAAGGGGTTATGGGTATGGAAACTAATGCACTGTTCTTTTCAGGAGACAGTCCAGGGCAAAATCCAGCACCTGTGTCCAGGAGAGGGAAAGGGAAAAAACAAACATTCTTAAGGCTTCTTGGGAAAAACAAGGGTATTTTAAAATGCAAGAAGTGGGAGGCAGGGTCCCCTCTTTTTTATTGGTTTTGTTATTATTTTGGGTTTTTATATTATGTATCTGAAACCCAAATTTATTTTTGAGTGCGCCCGAATTAATGTCACTCTAAATAATTTTCCCATGGTTATTTTTTTAGGTGAGGGAACTCCCTTTTAAAATTTTTAAAAAAGGGTTTTCTATAGGGTTCAAAGAATGAAATAATGCGGGTTTGCTCTGTAATTTTTCCCGGTTAAAAATTTTTTTAATTTTGCAATTTTAGCTCTGTGTATTCAACCCTTTTCTGTTTTTTTATGTTTATTTGTCTAGATTTGCTAAATTCCTTTTTACCCGGACAGGGGAAGTTTTAAACTAAAGTAAAAAGGGGTAAAATACTGCTTTTTTCTAAAAAAATCAGAAAAACACACAAGCTCTAACTGCTGGCCCTGAACCCGTGTGATGGGCTTCACTCCCCCGCTTTCAGATAGAAACCCAAAAAAAAGGGGGGAAAGGGGTACAAAAGGTCGGTACTGCGAAACCTGGGAAAACCCTCAGAAGGTGATAAAATCACCTTTTAGCTCCCCTTTTGAAATAAAAAAAAAGAACAAAACAAAAATATTTGGAAAATGTCTTCATTTGGGGTTTTCCCCCATTTTGAAAGCTTTTTTTTTTGTAAATGAGACAACCCCTTTAAAGCTTAAGGATAGAGCCACACGGCATGTGTAAAATACGGTATTTTATCGTCTTTCAAAGGTTTTGGGGGATGATTCTGTCTGTGATTTGCCCGATTCCCCCCATCCCCTAAAACCTTGAAGGGGAACCTTCCCACCCGAAAACCCGGGGGGAAAGGAATTTTTGCATTTCTTTCCCAAATTTTTTTGGGCCACCCTGGCTGGGAAAACCCTTCTGTGTTGAATACGGGGGGGATTTTCTTTTAAAGTCTGAGGATGGCTTCTTGTTTAAAATGGTCATTGTCGCCTGTAGTAGCCAATCCTTGCTCGGCTTTTTTTTTTTTTTAAACTTTTTTTAAAAAGTGAAAGTTTCCCTCCGTGGGGGGTGTCGGAGACAAATACTTTTTCACAATTAGAGCCACTTGTTTGAAAATTGTCTAGGTCTAAAATTCCCTTTGTTTTCCATAGCAACCAATCAGAGCACCCCTTCCATTTCATATAGTGCTCTGGAAAAAATGAAGGGGCGCTCTGATTTGGGGGGGTTTGGGCAACAAAGGGAATTTTAGACCTAGACAATTTTCATACATGTGGCCCATAGTTTTGATAAATGAGGCCCACTATGTGTTTTTGACAGGAAATTAGACTTTCATTACCACCTGTATGCTGATGACACCCAACTCTACATCTCCGGCCCAATGTCACCCTCTATCTCCTGGATCCCTGACTGTCTTTTGTCCATTCCCCCTTCTCTCCCGCCCCCTAAAACTAAACGTTTAGAAAACTGAAATTTTTCACTTTTACTCCATCCTCCCCCGATCCTCATCACTGTCAACGGGTGCATTCTCTACAGTCCCACCGCGCCTTGGGGTAACCTTTGCTCCAATCTTCCTTTAAACCACACATCCAACCCCCCTTGCCTGCCGCCTCCACCTGAAAAATATCTCCCGTCCGCCATTCCTTAACTTTTTATATCAAAAATGTGTCCGCCTTGTCCTTTTTCGCCTAGACTACTGCAACATCCTTCCTGTGCCTTCCCCTCTACACCCTGCTCCCCTCCAAACCCTCCTTAACTCGCCGCCCGTCTTATCCACCTCTTCCCGTATCCCCTCCCTCTCCCTTGAAACCCCCTCACGGCTACCCATTGCCCAGGAATCCAGTTCAAGCTAGAACCTTGACCTCTGCTCCCAAAACCCTCCCCCTCCAAAATATCCCCCAAACCCTTAGATACCCCCTCATTCAACTCGGACTTCTTCCCTCCCTTCCTCTTATCACTCCTCACAAAACCCCCCAAGACTTCTCCCGTGCTTCCCCAAATATGGAACTCTTTACCCCAATGCTCAGACTCTCCCCCACACTCTCATCAGCTTCAAAAGCAACCTGAAAACCCATCTCTTCGGGATTGCCTATGACCAACATGAACAGTGCTGCACTACTCCACCCCACAAACATGTCTGCCTCTCACCTCCTGTCTCTTCCCTCCTTCCCTGTAGACTGTAAAGGGGACCCCCCTGTACCAGTTTTAGTCACTTTTGTCACTTCGAAAATGTTTGACCAAAGTTTTATGTACCCCCCCAAAAAGTTTCAGCGTCTGGAACTAAGGGCATTCTAAAAAAAAATAAAAGTAATAAATTACTTTTTAATACTTGTCAATCCTACCATTTCGTCCAGGAGATGCTCACAAATAGGGGTGAAAAAATAAAGGCGTTTATGCAAAACCCGCTCCGAATGGGGTTTTGGGTAGAACTGGGATGTTTCTGGGACTGAAATCTCCTAAAATTGGGAGAAAAAAGGTTGACAAATATGCTTGTGCCGTTCCTCATAGTAAGGACCATGCAGAATGACGCTGCTGATACCCCCTGTGAGTTGTTTGTCTAATTCTGTGGAGTGTTTACTTGGTCAATTTTTTAAACCAAAAAGGATTATGTATTTTGGGTTTTTCCCTTTATCAAAGACTGGGGATCTTTATATAATTTAGTTGAACTTCTATTTGCATTATCACAGCAGAACCAGAAAAAAAGCGTAAAAATCAAATGTGTAGAGAAAGGGTGAAGGAGGTGGAAGATGAGGATAGTGAAAATAGGAAGTGGGTCTCGAGGAGCCACAACCCGAGCAGCCACTCGCCTGGAAGCACAGAGGAGGGGAAAAGCTAAGTTTCCCCCAGATGACAATTTTTCCCCCAAAAATTACCTTTTGCGATTTTGTTGCTGGGGTGTATGGGATGTTGTAGAGAGATCTTGTATAATACTTACGTGTGCATTTTAGTAAACTGCCGCACAAGCCAACAACTCGAGCGGCCTCCAAGTTATCCAGTCCTGAGAAATCTTCCTCAGCAAAGAGAGGACGTAAAGCGGCATCCCCGGAATCAAAGGCTGGCAAAACCGCAAAGAATCAGTGAGTGTCTAAAGTTAAAAGGGAACCCTGGGAGCATAAAAGGGGCATGCCCTACCACAAAAATATAAATAATTAAGGGTTGTACATTTCATTAAATGGGCTTTTGAATAAAGGGACGTGAAAACAAATAACTTTGCAATAAGATGTCATTAACAAAAAAGGCTTGTTTTCACAGTTTTTCCCTTTTTTTTGTTTAAAAGATATTCAG